>QRDG01000234.1:0-50947 GCA_012064385.1 Puccinellia tenuiflora | reverse complement strand
CAGCCCCCGGTGCCGCAAAAGGCGGCAAATAGGGTTGTCCGTCTAGCTAGGCCCATGGGTTCCCATTGCAGTCCTCCATTCGACCACACCACCGAACTTGTCGACGATTTGCCGCAGTGGCCACCACCGCCGGCAGCGCCGCCGCAGTGGCCATGGATGGTATGATCTCCTGCAGAAGTTGAGAGCGCTCATGCAGGCATCCTTTCTCATATCCACCCATAAGGTATGGCTTGCTTACCAGAGTATCTTCCGGCTGCAGTTCATCCCCGCGTATCTAGTCCGCGTCCGTGCTACGCTCACGTGATGGCCGGTGACAGGGCGCGCGTGCTTCGGACGCGGAGTGCGGGACACCAAGCGCGGCGCCGCCTCGCTCGTCTCCGATCCGATTTCAAGTCGACCACCCCCGGCGAGGCGACCGCGCGATTATTAAAATTTCCCTTCCCGTCGCTGGAGACTGGCCACCGCCGCCACTCCCGACGAGAACCCACGCCACCGTCGTTCCGGCCCTCCCGCGATTCCTCAGCAGGGAGGCGCGGGCATCCCGGCCGGCGCCAACGGATTCCAGTCCCGCCCGTCGCCGGCGGCGTCCAGCCCAGCAGGCGCTACACCACACCGCTTGATTGATGGGGGAAAGGAGCCTGGAGAAGAGCATTCTGCTTGAGCTGGAACGGGAGCATCGTCTCAAAGTTCAGGAGGAAGTTAGAAGCAAGCTGTCTTCGTTGGACCAGAATGAAATCCAGAAAACAGTTTCTGCATTTGCTCGACTTCAGAAATACGCAGAGTCACGGAAGGAGTTGGATAGAAGGCTAGATGTTCAGTTCCAGAGAAAAATCGCAGAAGAACTCGATAGGCACTTGTCGATGGTCCAAAGGGATCATGAACAGAAATCCCGGATTGTGGAACGTAGAATAAGAAATGAGGCGGCTGTTGAAGAAGCTAAAAGAAAGGAGCAGTGTATGAAGGAAGGAAATATAGAGCAGGAAAGTACCAGGAAAGAAGCAGAGGCCAGGCAGAAGAAGGCTGCAAAATTATCAGCTGAAGAACGGAAAGCAGCATATGAGGCTGCTCAGAACAGTGTTGAACATGCAACAATGGCAACCAGTGTTGAGATCAAATCAGAATTACCAAGGATCAAAGTTTATGCTGATAGTTCTGCATTGAAATTGGAGTCGTGGAGGCGTGCGTTACAAGTCCAATTGCCACCAAACATTTACCTCGGCATGGAGTACAGGCGATGTGACGTGCAAATCGGAAAGTATATTAGTAAACTTATGCCAACCACTGACAGTGTCGAAGCCAGGGCCAGTGAGCTTATTAAAGCTTTAGATGGTCAAGATTGTCCTCGACTAATCGCTTGTCGTTTATTTGCAGACAAGATGATTTCAATAGTCAAGAGTCGAAATCCAACGGAAAAGGCCTTTGAAAAATTGGCCTTTGCTTGTGGATATGTCATGCTGCAAGTAAGTAATCAGGTACCAGATGCAATGGATTATCTGCTAGCTGAGTTTCACAAAGTTTGCATGTACACCGTTCCAAAGCATCTGCATGCTTTGAATGCGCAAGCACGAAACACAGATTACTACAAGCTTATTGGCTACCAGGAGGAAGATGGAAAACTTGAGAGCACTGAGGCGTATTTGGTAAATGTTGTTGCATATGTAAAGTTGTATGCTGCCATGATTCAGACAGAAATCAAGGGTATGCGGCATCCACATGGCTTAGCTGAGGGATGGAAATGGCTTGCAATGTTCCTCAATACTCTCCCAGCCACCACAGCCACTGCTTTTGCCCTCCATGCTTTCCTCAAGATAGCTGGGTTTGCGCTTCACAAGAAATATGGGTCGCAGTTCATGAAAATGCTAGACGTGGTATCACGACAGTTCATACCAACTTTGAAAGAACAAGGCTCGAGAGTTCAACCAGAGGCTATCAATTATCTACATGACTATCTGAATGACAAAAAACATTTGACGGAGCCAGAAGGGCGGCATCTAGCCCAGCACCTGCAGTCTAAAGTTTTCCTGTGAAGATCAACATCGGATCAGCATGGAGCTATCAGATATGCTACCAGTTCGTTATCCAAGATTGGCAGCAACAATTGCCAGCTTGTGCACCATGTGTTCACAAGGCATCAATATTAAGCTGCACGGTTATGACATTGGAGAAGCACAGAATTATCTTGGAGATGAAGACTGATTTAGATAGACTCATAGACGTCATGTATCGTCTTGAAGATTATTATATAGATAGACTTCATGTCGTACATCTTCTCGCTCAAGGGTTTCTTATATTTTTGTCTGGCGCGTCACATGTGTGCTTGTGAACATAATACTGTATGTCTGTACCGTGAGGGGCAAATCCTTCTGTGAGTTTTGAAGTCAAGGTTATTCTGATTGTAAACAAATTACACTTTTCCTAATTCACAACAAGCTGTTTTCTGTTTCGTGCAGTCACATTTTCGTCCTTGCGATTCTGTCTTTAGTATGCATGCCCAAGCGACCATATAGTCTGGCTGGTTCTCATCAGACCCGTTTCTTTGGGGTTTTCAGCGCTCGTTGGGTTTCTGGTTTTCCTGGCTCGGTGTTGCGTGTAGCTTTCAGGTGTAGAGAGCGCCACATGTGGTGTGTGTCTCCACTTCAGAAGAAGAGGGTGACAGAGTTCACATCCAGGCCGCTCACTGAAGAGAGTGAAGGCTGGTACAGACAGATGCAGCAGCCAAGTTGGCACGTGAGATTCGTCTCCGTCACCGGCGTCGCATGAGATTCATCTTCATCGTCGGCTGCACAATCGACGTCAGTGTGTATAAGTGGTTCTTGCTCTTGGATTCTTATTTTCTTTCCATGATTCCTAGGTCAGTGCATCGTCCTCAGATTATGGGGGATTTTGTTTTTCCGATGTATAGCGATTTGTGCCGCGCTTCCTGGCTTGTTGGATTTCTTCTTCCAGTCAGCTATTTTGATATAGATAAGCTCTCTAGGTTGGTGCATGGATAGGGAAATCAGATTGACCCTGTTCGGATATTTAGGAGTACTGAAATGAAATAAAGAACGTGCTTAATGCCATGAAATTTTATGTCTTAACTCTCTATTTCCTAGCTTTCATTTGTTAATGTCATATTCTATTCATTCCTTTTTTTTTCTTTGTCAATATTGTGAAATGAAATCGATAGCAACCTTCAGTCCTAGGGCTATGTAGTGATTCAGTACTAGTCGTAAGCTTGTATATTGCTCTTTCCGGGACTGAAGTTTATTGCAGTCAACACATAGCACTGAATTTCCGTCAATGTTCTTTTTTCTTTTTTGACGGAAGGAAGTGAGCACTGCTTTGATTCATTAAGAAGAAAGCCAGGGCAAATGCCGGCAAGTACACAAAGTGCAGAGTACAGAAACATATAGAAACTGATTTATTCACTCTTTATTTCTTCATTTTCCGGTCCCTTGGTCTCTCTTTCTTCGGTGTCCAGTCTTTGTTTAATCTCTATCTCTGTCTTCTTAGTATCTGAGCGCATTGGTTGATTTCATTTAGTCTCTCAGTGCTCCAGTCACTCATTCCTCGGTCTTTCTTTCTTCAGTCTTCAATCTTAATTGCCTCTTCATTCATCATTTTTCAGTTACCATTTATAATTCATCGGCTATTGTGTTTCTTCATTCTATATCTATTCAGTAACATTTCTCATTTCTTATCCCCCTTTATTCTCTTCAGTCTTTCATTTTTTTTGTTTCTTCATTCTATATATCTTCAGCCCCATTTCCAGTGTTCATTTATTCAAAAAAAATCTTCATTTTACCTCCCCATTTTATATTTACTCATTCCATATTTCTTCAGTTCCTTTTTTTTGTCATTTCTAGTCGTTTTCATTCTATTTCCTTACTTTTGGGTCTCTCACTTTTCAGCCTTTTTTGCGTGACATTTGTCAATTATCTTATCATTCATCATTTTTGGACTTGCTATTTCTAGTCATTTCATTTTTTTAAAGGATGCATATCGTCAATCAATGTTTTTCATTTATCACTTATTCAGTATTTTTATTCTCTTTTTTTTTCACTATTCAGTTTCTATTTTTTCATTCTTCACTCTTTATTTCTTCATTTTTTTAGTCTCTTGGTCTCTCCTTCCTCGGTGTCCAGTCTGCATCCTCTAATTAATTATTTTTCTGATTTATTCACTCACTCGTTCATCGGTTTTTCTTCCTTCATTGTAGTCTTAATTTTCTTGTCATTCATCATTCCTCACTTTTCACTTATAATTCATCATTTCTCAGTTTTCTTGTCATTCTCCATTTCTGCCTTTTTATTCTATGAACTTTGTATATCATTTTGCCATCGAACCGAGTATGCTTCTTCATTCTATCTCAAGCAGGATTGATCCATATGGAGAAAGCATGCCCATAAAAGGTAAATTAGGTAATAAAAAGAATTAGGAAGAGATGGCACACACACGGCCAGAGACCCAAGCCCAACACACATAAAACAGATGCAGATTGCGGGGCAAAAAAAAGATCGCACATTAGAACCGTTAAGCGAGATCAGTTATCAGCAGCTAGGCGTGGGTTGGCAGGAGTGGACAGAAAATTGACTGTTTTCCAAATTAGAAAACAACTAGCTGTTAAATAGACACCCCCAAAATTTAGTTATCATATATCTTCTTCCTCAATAGACCAAAAAATCCATCAAGTCTTAGCATATATCAAGAACTTGTAGGTGGTTATTTGAGTGACAGTAATGGTGGTCTTGGAAGTGGTTGCGGAAGTTTTTATGCTAGATTCCTTAGCTTCACCTAGTGAAGAAGCAAGTCATTTGATTTCGTCAGTCTAGTTACGTCCTTCAGCTTGGATGAGGGAGCAGTGCACTGGCAACATCTCCCCAGTAATCAAGATAGTTTGTGTACCATTTAATCGCTTTCATCAAACCTTCTTCACATGATATAGTCCCTGACCATTCCAACTTCTTCAGTTTCTCATCATCAAGAGAGTACCGTGGTCATTGAAGGGACGGTTCTTGACAAACTTGATGACCTTTTTCATTGTCGAAGTCAAATAGCTTGCATGTGTCCTTGGCCACATCAATCATCCTCCTCCCATTCATAGTACTAATATTAGAAACACGTCTAACCTCTCCTTTACGAAGAACTACCTCAAAAGTTTTAGCAACATCCTCACAGTAGAGTCATCGCCATGAATTGGAAGGGGCGAAACTATCATGGTCAAGCAAATAAATTTGGGGATGAGCTACACAGGGAACTTATTTGGCCCATAAACATTGTTTGAGTTGTGTAGAGAGATAGAAAGAGCTGAGGTAAATCGCGGTACCAATTCACCGTTGTACTGTTTAAAACAGACATATTGGTGCAGAATATGATCTCTTGTGGGAAAATCTAATTACAGCGCGGTCTAAGATTGGCTTGTCTCGAGGACATCTGGAAAAATTATTCAGGCATTACAAAATAATTGGTTAAACAATACAAAAATAATCATGATATGCAAAACAAATTCTTCACGAGGTTGAAAAGTTTACAACGAAAACAATATAAAGTAATAGCTCATGTGGTTTAAAAAATGTTCTATGGTGTATAGGCGCGTCGACCTCTTTTTGAGCGTTCATATCATCTAGAGGCTGGAGATGCATACAGACGTCCGCCCGCGTCGCGACTCCCATGCGGCTAAATATTTTTGGCTTTTTTTTCCTTTTCCTCCGCAATAACCATATTGGATTGCACAAACACCAGACAATAACACAAACTGGTGTCTCTATTCATTGGAGTAGTGTTACGTTAATTCGGTTTTCTAGTACGGGTAGCCCGGATGGTTAGGAGGTGTTGATACCTTCCTACCCGCGAGGTCTTGAGTTCGAGTGCTAGCGTCCGCTCCTCTCTCGTGCGTACACACCTAAAAAATTTCTATTAAAAACTGCTTGGAGGGTTGTCTAACCCCCAAGCCGCCATGTTGTTAAACCATTCACTATGTTGAAGCAAAGTGATTTTTTTTTGCAAAACACAGTAATACTTGGGTAAGTAGTTTTTTTTTTGTTGAGCAATGACTGTAGTGTAAAAAACCCAACGGTAAATTATTTAAAATTGATAAAAAAGGATGTACATATATTTACAAATTAGAGGAAATACAATGCTAGGCTCTCAATCCATATTGACAAATCATGGACATGCTTAGCCTTCACCCTATGCATATTCCAAGGTGATATCATGAATAAAACCTCTCTTCCGAGACCTAAAGGATGGCATAACATTCTGAAAAATGGCCTCATTCATTCGCTTCCATATATGCCAAGAAGCAAGAATCACAACCTCAACAAAGAAAGTCTTGTTGAACCTTTAGCCTGTCCAAAAACCTGCTCAAAAGAGTGGCCATCCTCCCACTGGATTTGTAAGTAATTCCATATCGTGATGCTAAAATTGCAAGAAGAAAATATGCATCCAATCCTATGTGATATATGACGGTCATAGAACATAATGAAAAACATCGATAACATTCTAGTGTCTCCTTCTAATCACATCCCTTGTGTTCAGCCTATCACTGACCATTAACCAAGCAAAGACTTTAATTCTAAGCATGACTTTGTTTTTCCACATTCAAGCATAAACTTTACTTGCTTGGTGCCCTCTGAACAATGTCGATACTATCAGAGAAGTAAAGCATGTCGATCCTTCCAAATGATTTTCCTGTCATCATTTGCATGTAAATCTAACGGGCCCCATCCAGAATAGGTTGCATGGCCTGAAACTCCTCATATGCCTGATGTATTAGAGGAAGAGCAAAGAGATGACTTCCGTCCTCCACTGTAAGAATCCCATTTACTGAAACCTAAGCATCCAGTGCAGAAGAAAATAACCTCGGAAAGGAGCGCTACAAAACCCCTCCATTTCATTTATCCGACCTGGACAGAGCAGTGTCTCCTGCCCCTATCTTAAATGTGCAAATCCTCAGGTATATTGAGGCCAGCTTCATGACATCCCTCCACTAGAAGGACCCGCACAGGTTGGCAGCTTGAGGTATCCCATCTAGATAATAGTTCCAAACTAAATTGACCCAAGGCAAATATTTCTTATCAAAAAACTTATGCAGTTGTTTCAAAAGTAGGCCCTAGTTTTGCTTTTGAAAGACCATAATTCCCAAACCGCCACTACTCTTGGGCCTATAGATCATTTCTAGACAAGCCAATGACTGTTTTTTTGATTCAAGGTTGTTTCCTCGCCATAAACATTGTCTGATAATTCTATAAATTAATATTCTTTAGTATCTCTCGAGGAATTTCCAAGGAGCACAAAAAATAAGTGGACATTGATGAAAGACATGAGCCTATAAGTTGCATACGACCCCCATAAGCAAGAAAATAAGAACTACCAGTAAGTTTTCTCTCCATTTTAGTTACTAGAGGCATAAGATCAATCATGTTTGGTCTAGTGGTCCCCGTCGGCAAACCCAAATATGTGAAGGAAAAAGATTCCACAATGTAGCCAAAACCAACAGCTAACTGATGAACCTCATCATCAGAAATATTGATAGGAAGCATGCAAGACTTATGAAAAATAATATGCATGCTAGTGGAAGAGCTAAAAATCTTGCAGAGCTTGTTTCAAATTAGATAATTGTATTGGGTCTGCCTCCAATAAAAGAAATCTGTCATATGCACACTACACAATAGAAAATATGAATCTCCCACCTCAACTGGCAACCGCAGAAAGCCTCTGGACATAAGATCATTAATGACATACTGCAGGATTTCAGCTCCAAGAACAAATAACAAAGGTGATAGGGGATCACCATGCCGCACTCCCCTCTTGCATTTAACTTTCTGAAATGGGACACCATTCACGAGAACTGAAGAAATGTCAGCTTCCAACATGATTTTAACTCAGTAGATAAATATGTGTGGAAATCCCATGTTTTTCAACACTAGATACATGGCCTCATGCTCAATTGAATTAAAAGCCTTTTCGAAATCCAATTTCAAGATCACAATGGGTTTCTTGGAAACCTTGCACTGATTATATATTCAAAAGACCAGGACAAACAATCATGAATAGATTTTCCTTTTATAAAACCATACTATTTCTTGCGGATGCATTCCAAAATCCTTCCGTGCAGCCTATCTGCCACCATTTTTGCGTGGAATTTTAGGCATGTATTGGTGAGGTAAATAGGTCTATAGTCATTGATTTGCTCAGGTGATGGCTTTTTGGGCATGAGAGTAGTGAAGGAGGAATTGATATTTTCTAAGTTGACTGTGTGCTGGTGAAAAGCATTTGCAAGGGCATAAATATCCAGCTTAATTATATCCCAACATTAGCTGGCGTATTCTAGAAAGAATTATATCCCAACATTTCTTTAAAGCATACATTTGAAACATCTGATCCATGAGCTCTATTCACTGGCATGCATATTGACAAATCATCTCATCCATCTCCTTGATAGAAAATTCAACTACAAGATCATGTAGATCTTCCACTCTTTTGATCAAGGCAGGCAAAGTCAAATAACATACTGATACCATGAGAAGTTCCCATTCTTTGCTTATGGCAATCCAGATCCACATTAGCCATCTGATCATGATCAGTGACAAGATGGGCATCTGGTAGCAGTAAGCTGGAACTAGAATTCCTTATGAATTTTTCTGTGGCCATGGAATGGAAAAACTTTAAATTTTATTCTCCTAGCTTCATCCATATGATAGTACACCTCTTTTTATAATATTGATATTGAAATCTCAACAAGTTCTCATGATGCAGTTTAACCACTTTCCTGAAATTTGATTCATGGATAAACAGATCTCTCTCCTCCCCTAGCTCATCAAAATACAGAATAACCAGGTTACACTTGGAAATTAGCAGCTTGAGCTTAGATAGACCCATTTTCCATTTCTTTAGGGCCACTCTCAAGGCCTTAATTTTCTCATTTAAAACAGGAGAAGGAGCAGTTGCTCTAGTAGGCGTTGCCAAACCCTAAATCACACAATCAAAGAAACCCAACTGTTGTACCCAATAGTTCTCAAAGTGAAACAGTTGTGCCTTAGGGATAACAATAAAATACTCCCAATACCGGGGACATGGTCACATATGGGCCCTAGCCATTGTTGTGACAACTGTGTTGGGGTATGTTGAGATCCAGCTCGAAGAGGTGAAGAACCAACAACATGCCAACAAAAATGCTAGATTTCCAGACCACCAAATTCCACCAGAGGCCCTACTGATGGTGCAAAAGAAAAATTATCGAATTGTCTAGGACAAACATTTTTTAATCTATACCTAATAATAAAAGCAATCAAGCTTCCGCGGTTTGGTTTGGTCCGTCAACACTTTTACGATTTTACCCTCCCACCAAATCGCATAATACACCCAGATTGCCACCGTACCGCTTCGCTACCACCCAGTAAGCCTTCTTCCGGTCCGTCAACAAAATTACTGTTTTACCCTCCACAAAATCGCATATTACGTGCAAAATGCCACCATACCGCTTTGTTCCTTTTATTTCTCCTCTCCCGGGCGGAACGTCTCTCGCCTCGCCTGGGTCAACGCCGCGTGGACGCCGGGCGCCCCGCCGCCGCCTCCCCTCTGCGCAAGAAGCTCGCCCACCCACGCCCGTGCCCTGCCTCCCCGCTCTCTCCGCCTCTAAGTTCATCCCTCTCCTTAACCCTCCCTCGTCAGCCGTCGCTAGGCCACGGCCTCCCCCTCCCGCATCGGCGGCGTCCAGGATAGTCGCGGCTCCCAGGAAGCAGGGGCCGCGTCCGGCGGCGTCTTGCCATGCGGCGCAGAGCGCGCGGCACAGATCGTGCATCAGGCGCGGCGGCTTCTGTGCTGGAGCCTGGACGGCCGTGTACGTGCGCACCAGGTTACCCCTCCCGGACCGCTGCTACCTCCTTATCTCGCTCCACGCCAGGTTCCTCTCCTCCTCCTCTGACGCCTACCAGTTCACCGTCAAGTACGCCGCCTACCTCAACACCATGTTTGCCGGCAAAATCATCCGCGTCCCCGGCGCCGACGTCCGCCTGGCGCGCTCTCAACGCTCCTTCGCCGTCGCCGTAAAAGAGGATCCAAGCGCCATGAACCAAGCCAGAGCAAGATTTGCGCAAGCCGGCAAGGCCGAGGAACGCCCTTCTTGCTTGCTGACTTGCTGCCGGTGCAATCCATCGGACTCGACAGCATAGTAGACCTGATGGTGACTTGAGAATTTTGTTTCAGTTCTCTTTGACTCGATTTTTTGCCAATCGGCAAGAACAAAAGGGCAGACAGTCTTGGTTGATGAGTTTCAACAGTTTTGATCTCCCGTCTTGGCATCTGCCCAAATTGGCAAGAACGTAAAGGTGTTTTGTCACAATCTAGGGTAGACACATAGCTGCAGTTCTGATTTCTCTGTTGATCAGTCCAACTGTTTCAGTTTTGATCACAGTGATCATGCTTATACATTCTTCTCGATGGAAGCTGCTTGAAGAAATTGTTCTTTTGGTTATGGATGCAATTGGCTGTGTTTTCGAAATGCAAGGTCACGAATCACGATTATCATGTACCCTTTGCTCCAATTGCATAGTTATTCATTATTGGTGTTTTGAAAGAAATTATTTGGGTTATGTGATCATGTCAATCATCTAAAGGGACTCCTCTTCTTTCAGTGTGATAGTCAAATACTCACTGCTTCCAATTATTATATTCATCATGTTTTGAAAAAAAAATGTTTCTTATTATTATCAGACGTTTTATTTTTTAGAGAGAAACACAATTCTTGGTAAAGATCATGTGAAATATAGGCCATGAGCACGAACATCATGGTTGTATGCGTCGGACTGATAAGAACTTGGATGAATCTGGCACATTCAAACGATTGATGATCTAGACAAGGTTTCAGTACCATCGACGACAAGCAAAGACTGTACCGAAACATCTTCCCCTACCGCCAACGTCTTTCGCCCTATGCTGCTGATGCTATGTGCCTCCCTGTTGTGTCGTCGAGTTGCTGCGAAGCCTTCGCCGGCCCATGGACTGCCACACCCTATGCTTGGCGAGCCATGGCAACCGACGGCCCTCCTCTGCCCACTGGTCGTACATGTAGCCATCTACATCAACAAGCAGACTCGCACCATGGGCGGCTCCCTGCGGTACTGGGAATAGTTTGTCCCCGCTTAGAGCATCGACCGACTTATTTTCCGGCTGATGCAGGGGAGGAGCTGTCACCATCGATTAACAAGGTGTTGGCTTTACTGTTGAAGTATAGAATCCCCAAGCTGATCTAAGTGTTTCAGGTGTTGAGATTGCACATGCAAGAGGCAGTGCGTCTGTGCTGCCCCTTCTCTGATTTTTTTTGCTCGGCCGGAACCTACTGTTTGCAATCAAAATTGAGAAGCCCCCGGAATGGATGCGAATGATAGATGCTATGGTGTGGTACTGGTGCCGGTTGTCTGCACTTTATAAAATTTCAGAAGCAGCCGCCATTTGTTAGTATGCTGATTCCGAAATGTATGGTATCTCGATGACAATTTCCGAATCAAGTAATAGTGCCGCAACGGAATTTTATGAGCAGTACATTCCATGGATGTTGGTATATCTTTGTTTCAACGGTGATGGATCTTGCGGAACAAATGGTGTTTAACATTTTTTTTCTTTTTCATAGTTCACTGTCTACATATTTATCCTCCTAATAATAATCATATTGTCCATATCATAAAGTGCCATTTTTTGTTTGCAATAGCACTTTGTACTTTGGCCAATTGATTTCAGTAGATCCTCTATTTGTACAATATGTGCGAAAATGTGCATCAAAACACTTTGCAAATATGTACTAAAGAAGCTTGCCTCGGCCGCTCCATACCCATCATTCTCACAAGGAATGTCTTAGGTCCATGGTAAAGTACCAGAGAGGAAAACAAAAAGCTCGGCACATTGTAAATTGCACCGACCTACAAGATCTGATGGCTCCCCGCTTCGACAACCTCATTCTTCACCGATCAGTTCAAGAGTTGTTGCTGGACTTCTTATGAGGAGGTTGTGAACTTGTGATGGTTTGGTGGTGGCGGCACAAGTGGAGCTGGCGGTGGTGGAACCGGTGGAGATAAATGAAAAAAGAATAATATGAAAGAGTGAAATAAGGCTACGGTTATACAGGTCAATCAACTTTGGGTCAAGTTTGCATCGACGTTTTTTCTCTCCCGATGCAACGCACGGGCATGTGTGCTAGTAAAACTCATATCAAAGTTCTCCTTTATAGTTTCCTGGATACAAGCCACAACACAACCACTCCCAAGAATTTTGTTATACAAAGCCAGCTGCTTATCATCAGCATCGAAACCATGGGTGTTTCATCAGAGCCCAAACGAGATAATTACTACTGTAATCCATAAAAAAACTAAGTAGCACACATAGTCAGAGAAGTTGGCACAACCAGTTGGACAACTAGCATCAAGTAAAAGTTATTACAATAATATAGCCTATAGGTAGTCTCACACAAATATAACCAAAGATAAAGAATGTGAGATGGTCACATTCAGCCCATTACATCTGAACTGTTTTACTGATCATCTTGAATTGTCTTGAGGACTGGCTCATCCTGAGCATAAGCATTAAGCTTATCTGTCGTTAGTAGTGTTGGGTCAATCTCCAACATTTCTCCAAGCTGTTGCAAGATACTGATATGAGTGGGGGACGAACAAAGCCATCCTGACTTGCATTGTTGGCATTGTGCGGAAATGTTTTCTTGCCTTTTTTGACTCTACTTAGGATCACCCATGCCAGCAGCACGTTTGTAACCATCCAGCTTGGACTGACTACGGGTACACATGCAAGGAGTGGAGTTGATAATTGGGGACAATTTTTAGATTATTTCTTTACCTTTGACTTTGCTGGTAAAATATCAGCTTGAAAGACTACAACATTCTGACTAACTGACTGACTGGGAATAACTTGATCAACACTTCCACTGACAGCGGACAACTAAATTTTTTCCTAGCTGAGCACTCCACGGTCTCTTCCGCCTGATTGAAAAAAGCAGGCATAGATTCATCATCAAAAGCAACAGATGATCATTTTGTAGAGTTTCTAGGCAAAGAAATGACAATATATGTTAGCAAAATCATTATCACTAGCTTGACCGGAGCCTTGAAGCACACAAGTTGGTGGGGTATAAATCACCAATGCACATAATGGGTCAACAAAGGGAAACATAGCTTCCAATGGCTGGCCAAACCCATTGGGCATCTGTAACATCCCAATTTTCAAAAATCTGCAAAGCATGCATGCATTCATCCCCATCATGTACATCTTGCATTTTTTTGTTTGTTTTATTAAACTTTTGAGTATAAAGGGTGCTATTTAACCAAGTCAATAAAGTTAATAATTTTATTTTATTTGTTGTCTAAATTAGTATCAAAGTGTTATAATTTGAATAAACTTCTCAAAAAGTATTTTTGTCAAATTTTTGGAAAAGTTTTGAGTGTTGTTTGAACCTGTTTCTGAAAACAGAAAAGAGAAAAAGTTTTTGAACAAAAAAAAGAAGAAGAAAGCCAGCCCGACTAGCCAGGCCAGGCCCAGCCCAGCAGCAGCCCCGCAGCCCCAGCCTCCCTCCTCTTCCTTTTTTTTCTTTTCTCTCCCTCACCGACAGGCGGGTCCCATGCTAACGCAAGCGCTGACGTCAGCCAGCTACAAACCCGCTGCTCGCGCAAACCGGCCCCGAAACAAACTCAAAATCCTAACAAATCCGGTAGGATTTGCTTGATCTCTTCGCGTCCATATAAACCCCCCGAGCTCCGCCTCGTTTTGCCCCCAAAACCCTAGCAAACAAGCCGCCAGGCTGCTCCCAATCAAGCTCGCCGCGCCGCCACTGCCGTCGGCAAGACCTCCAACTGCCGGTGATCCACGACGACCCCGAGCCTCCTCTTTGCTTCCACCTTTCCTCTCTTGAACCTTCTGATGGCCCTTGACGTAGTTACCTGCGTCAAAAGAATATGGGTTAGGTTGAGACACCAAGTGCAGAGTGTATAGTATAGGAAAGACAGTTTTCCCCACGAGGGGTGACTCGAGGGTTTAATATCGAACTCTCGGGGAATCAGTAGTGAAAGATTTATCTTCTTATCCTTCTCTTGAGAACCTACAAACAAAGTAAATTGTTTTGTGCCCTCAACCTCACCAAGTGGTTGTCAAGCACAAGGTGTGAGAATGATATCAAAATAAAACAAATGCAAAACAAGAAATAAATATGCAATGATGACAAATAAATATGCAAGGATGGTGGGAACAATGATGGATGATATTTTTGGTTTTTGTATTATGAATGCAAGATATAAAATTAATTTTGTATTTTCGGATTTTTAAATGGCAGAAAATGGAAAATGGATAAAATTTGTTGGAAAGGTGTTTCTTATGATTAAAAATGGACCGGGATTCATGGTTTCGCAAATGCACTCTCTCTTTAATAAAGTGGTAGACAATGGAACACTAGAATTAACATATGAGATTGCAACAAAAAGGTTTCATGACAAGTTACTAATTATATGGGCATCATGTCCTAACATAGAGATCTTTTGTTTATTAATCTCTCTTACACTCCACCAAGATGTGAATTAAATCTTAGCACCTCAGTAATTAAGATAAATCAGAGCATAGCTTTAAGTCTTATGACATGAAGTTAAAATAAGAACATGCTAGATCTAGTCATGGAGAAGTGGCAATGGTCACACTCACACCTCCGGTAGCATGGTATTTTTCTTTATCCCTAGTGAGGCAACAAAGTAAGGTAAAAATACCCAAGTGGATCGCGGAACTTCTCTCACTTTCACCGCACTATCCACCCCCTCATTACTCCAACTAATGCACACGTTCCCCCACACAAGCTCTCATAAACATGCTTGATCAAAACAAGTAGACAAGAACGGGGTACATAATATGCATCTACTTTCATAACTGAAACAAAACAATTGCAATCTCAAACATATATTAACTCATAAAGAGATCCACCACAAAGGAATTACATAGATGACTGTAATCATGTTCGGCAGCTCATACGGTGCTAATTAGTGAAGCTCAAAGAGAGGAGAGATACATAAGTTACTTCCACAAACCCATAGTCCAGGGGTGGACTACTCCCTCTTCATCATGGAGACGGTGGAGATGTCGTTGGGGGATATGGAGACCACACCGGCAGCGCCCCACCGGAGTTTTCCCCCTCCAATCTGCAGCTCCAGGTCTCTGTTTCTCTGTTTCTGTGTTTCGGTGGCGCTCTCCTCTGTAAAACGTCGGGGGACTATTTTTATAGTCGGTTTTAGGTCTAGCCGAAGCTTCTGGAAGAAAAATCGACGGCAACGGAGCCACGAGGGCCAAGTTGGTGGGCCCCATGTGGCCAAGGAATCTGGCCGCGTGGCCCCCCTCTTTTGGCCTTCGGGCTTCCACTTTTTCGCTTTCTTCGCCCCTACGCTTTGTTCCTTCCAAAAACTGATGCTCGTAATTTTTCAGATCATTTGGACGTCGTTTGGGTCCCTGAAACATCAAAATATAGAAAATAATGTTTTCTGCCAGTGCAGGGTTAATTCCAGAAAAATAGGAAAACTGTGAAATCTTCCCAAAATCAATAGAAAACAATGATATAACCCTTATATGATGCAAATATGATTGAAATATAAGCAATTCAATGCAAAGTTCATGTATGCATTTTACATGCATCAACATCCCCAAGCTTAACCTATACTCGTCCTCGAGTATGAAGGTGATAAAACTAACATGGACTTTGCATTTAATTATTATCAAAGGATATAAAAGATGATTATTATTGCTACATAAAGTCAAATGATTCATTCTTCAAAGGAGTAGCAATATGCAAGATAGATTATAAAGTGATATCAATTACTCAATGCAAGAATGTTCAATGATAATTAACAAAGTGTAACATAGAAGAAAGTACTATGGACCAAATGTATGCATAATGAAAAGTAAAAACATCCTATAATGGTCATAGAGTAATCTTATAAAACTGAATATAAAATGTGGACACTTTGGAAACATATATAAATGAGTAGAGGTAAAAACATGAACAAGTCTCATCTAACTTCCAAATACTTCTACTTAAGTTAATGTTTGCAATGTGGTATTGGTGTCAAGCTCTCATTACGCCTTATCATAACATCTTGAATGGTTAAAGTATAAAGTGAAAACAATTATGAGTAGTTTGCTTGACAAAGCAATGGTTGAAAGTTGCATGCCCCTTGGATATGAGTACCTACACCATGGTGTTACTCAACTTAGGAAACAAAGCAAGTTCAAGTAAAAGCATTGTATAATAGCGTCATTAAGAGGGTTAACTAGGGTACCTCTTGTCCCAGGACATGGAACAAGCCCATGTCAAAATGACAAGACAAACAAACATAAGGAACAATCTCAACACCCTTTTTATTTACTATTGATATAGCCTTTTATTATGAGGTGTATCACTGAAGGTTTACATAGCATGTAAGTAAATTTCCACCATGACATCATGGCTTAGATTGGTGGCCTAGGTATCTCTCTAGCCATTTATACAACTAATTAAACCTACTAAATTTCCACATTTATTTGGCACCATGATAAGCATCCATACACAAAAGTACATGATATCAACTAGATATAATTTAGTGCAATGTTGAAAGCTTGCCATGTGACAACACATTTGGGCTAACTAGCAACCAAGACTCTTGTCAAATTCACAACTCCATAATTTTAATCACAATGGTTCATGTTTATTAAATGCAATAGTAAGGTCTGAGAGCTATTTAACCAACTTTTCCATAACAATCAATAACATAAGCATTTTAATTCAGAGGTATAGATAACACAAAGTAACATGATAAACATACTCGGAATAGCATAAAGCTAATAGGTAGATATGGTGAACTCACTGGAAAAACTTTGGTTGAAGGTGTTGGAAAACAAGTTTTTACTTGTTGCAATTTTTGGGCTAGCAAAAGGGAGAAAGTTGACCATCTAAATGCATGCACAAGTGTCCATAGAACTAACCAATCCATGTTAAACAAAGTAAAGTAACATTCATCATCAAAACATGAATAAGAGATAGCTCTTGATAAAACACTTGCAAATTAATACTCATTAAAAAGCACATGAATCATGCAACTATATATATCTTTTTAAATCAACTTAAACATCCCTTTCCCAATCTTAGTATAGCATCCAAATTAATTCAACCCAAACTTCCAGTAGCTATCTCATATAAAAATGATAGTGGTGGTCTCAAAACAAAAATCAAACCAAAATAAAAAGCAAATAAAGACGCTCCAAGTTTAAGCGATAAAGTGCATTGATCGAAAAAAAGAAGTTAGACGTGTGCAAACCGAGAGTGTGTTGGTCCAGTGGGGTTGTATTCACATCCCCAAGCTTATGGTTTTCACCATCCTTGTATAGCTCTTGGTGCATCTCCTCTAATCTCTGTGAAAAAACTTCAAAACACTGTTTCTCCCATTTCTTTTTTGTGGGGTGACATTAGTAGTGATAGACAAATGAATTACTTGCTGCATAGAATCCTTAAACAAAAATTTATATTAATTTCCAGAGAGTGTATAATATTTTATGCCTACTTATAAACTCAATTGGATCAAAAAGATTCAAGTTAAAAATTCAAAGAATGCATCAAACAAAATGGGACAGAATCTGTCCAGAAAAACAGCAGCTGTGAAACGCATTTTTCTACCCGACTTAAGAATGTCCAAAAATTAGTCATACAGAGGATGAAAATTTGCAGTTACAGTAAAAATTTAAGCTCATTCTGAGTTACAGAATAGGAATGAAAAATCAAACCATGCACAGATTCGTGTTGGAATAAAAATCTCCGAATGCAAATAGCAACTTTTCAAACCAAAATGGGTAAAACTTGGCACTTTATTAAAAATTCCAGAAACTAAACTAAAAACTAAGTCTCTTGTTACAGCAAGAGGACAAAAAGAAAATCAAAAATAAAAACAACCGGGTTGCCTCCCGTAAAGCGCTTTCTTTATAGCCATATAGCTAGGCTTCTTACTTGATACTTATTGTGGACGAAGCTCATGAGGGAACTTGAACTTTGGTGTGTCCCTCTTCCTTGGGAAATGTTCCATGCACTTCTTGTGTGGAAACTGAAACTTCACATTCCCTTCTTTTGAATCAATGATAGCACCTGTGGTACGAAGAAAAGGTCTTCCAAGAATAATTGGACTAGAGGTTTTATTCCCCATATCCATGATTAGAAAATCAACAGGTACAAATGTCATATGCAACTCTACCATAACATCACTTACTTTTTCTAAAGCATATTTAATGGAATCAGCAAGTGCAAGTTCAATAGAGCATTTTTCAAGATTCTTTAATTCAAGAACTTCATATAATTCTTTAGATAAAACAGAGACACTAGATCCTAGATCTAATATAGCATGGTGTGTCTCTTTTACAATGGTTACTAGTACTTTGGGAATCCATACATCCCCAAGCTTAGGTGGTATCATAGCTTCTTGGTTGTACCTAGCAATCTTTTCTTTTAAAACATGATTAGCAATATAAGAACCAAAACCTGCTTGGTTGGAGTTGATGGAAGGATCACTTGCAACTTTTTGTAATATAGATATTAATTCATGCAAGCTACAATATAAGTCAAATAATGGTTCCTTGACTTCACTAAGCATTTTAATTTCTTCAACTTTTTTAGTTCTCATATAAATATTCTCAATCTTTTCTTTTAAAGCAGCATTAAAGACTGTTTGGAATTTATCCTCCTCCTCAACATAATTCTTAGTATCCCTGTCTAAAGGTTCTAACATAGAAGATATCCTTTCATTCAATTTCCTAGTTAACTCCTTTTTAGACTTGGCATGTGTCAATATTGTTTCTATTTTCCAAGAAATTTCAGAAAGAGTGTTTTTAGTTTTCTTCATCCTTGATTTTGCATGAAGGATGAATGAATGTATATCATTTTTAGTAGGATACTCTTCCACATAGGTTTGTAGACCTAATATTGACCTATCCATAGAAACTTTTAATTGTTTGATCCCTATTTCATCTTTTGTTTCTATAGAATTCCCAAATAAAATTTCCATTAAATTATTAGCATGTGAGGGATTACCCGAAGCAAATCTTCCATTAGTCATAGAATCCATTTTGGTAAAGTTTTTATGTGTTTTTTAATTTTTTAAATGCAAAACTGAAAGTAAAATGGCACTAAACAATGCAAACTGAAAAAACAAATGCAACACAAAATGCAAAACTGAAAATAAAATATGCAAACTGAAATATAAAGATGATATGCAAGACAAAAACAAAACAAAGTAAAATGATTTGAAGGTAAAGATGGATAAGATGATGCTCACTTAGGTGCAACCTCCCCAAGCTTAGGTGTTAGCACAAGTTGGTGATGAAGTTGACATTGTTGTGAGATACTCCTGGGACAAATCTTTGCAGCAATAACTCCCCGGCAACGGCGTCAGAAAATTGTCTTGATGGCCCTTGACGTAGTTACCTGCATCAAAATAATATGGGTTAGGTTGAGACTCCAAGTGCAGAGTGTATAGTATAGGAAAGACAGTTTTCCCCACGAGGGGTGACTCGAGGGTTTAATATCGAACTCTCAGGGAATCAGTAGTGAAAGATTTATATTCTTATCCTTCTCTTGAGAACCTACAAACAAAGTAAATTATTTTGTGCCCTCAACCTCACCAAGTGGTTGTCAAGCACAAGGTGTGAGAATGATATCAAAATAAAACAAATGCAAAACAAGAAATAAATATGCAATGATGATAAATAAATATGCAAGGATGGTGGGAACAATGATGGATGATATTTTTGGGTTTTGTATTATGAATGCAAGATATAAAAGTATTTTTGTATTTTCGGATTTTTAAATGGCAGAAAATGGAAAATGCTTAAAATTTGTTGGAAAGGTGTTTCTTATGATTAAAAATGGACCGGGGTTCATGGTTTCACAAATGCACTCTCTCTTTAATAAAGTGGTAGACAATGGAACACTAGAATTAACATATGAGATTGCAACAAAAAGGTTTCATGACAAGTTACTAATTATATGGGCATCACGTCCTAACATAGAGATCTTTTGTTTATTAATCTCTCTTACACTCCACCAAGATGTGAATTAAATCTTAGCACCTCAGTAATTAAGATAAATCAGAGCATAGCTTTAAGTCTTATGACATGAAGTTAAAATAAGAACATGATAGATCTAGTCATGGAGAAGTGGCAATGGTCACACCCAAACCTCCGGTAGCATGGTATTTTTCTTTATCCCTAGTGAGGCAACAAACTAAGGTAAAAATACCCAAGTGGATCACGGAACTTCTCTCACTTTCACCGTACTAGCCACCCCCTCATTACTCCAACTAATGCACACGTTCCCCCACACAAGCTCTCATAAACATGCTTGATCAAAACAAGTAGACAAGAACGGGGTACATAATATGCATCTACTTTCATAACTGAAACAAAACAATTGCAATCTCAAACATATATTAACTCATAAAGAGATCCACCACAAAGGAATTACATAGATGACCGTAATCATGTTCGGCAGCTCATACGGTGTTAATTAGTGAAGCTCAAAGAGAGGAGAGATACATAAGTTACTGCCACAAACCCATAGTCCAGGGGTGGACTACTCCGTCTTCATCATGGAGACGGTGGAGATGTCGTTGGGGGAGATGGAGACCTCACCGGAGTTTCCCCCCTCCAATATGCAGCTCCAGGTCTCTGTTTCTCTATTTCTGTGTTTCGGTGGTGCTCTCCTCTGGAAAACGTCGGGGGACTATTTTTATAGTCGGTTTTAGGTCAAGACGAAGCTTCTGGAAGAAAGATCGACGGCAACGGAGCCACGAGGGCCGAGTTGGTGGGCCCCCCTCTTTTGGCCTTCGGGCTTCCACTTTTCGCTTCCTTCACCCCTACGCTTTGTTCCTTCCAAAAAATGATGCTCGTAAATTTTTAGGTCATTTGGACGTCGTTTGGGTCCCTAAAACATCAAAATATAGTAAATAGGGTTTTCTGCCAGTGCAGGGTTAATTCCAGAAAAATAGTAAAACTGTGAAATCTACCCAAAATCAATAGAAAAAAATGATATAACCCTTATATGATGCAAATATGATTGAAATATAAGCAATTCAATGCAAAGTTCATGTATGCATTTTACATGCATCACCTGCGCACCTCTCTGACATGGTTTGGCATCAACTTGTGCGCCAGATCGACGGAAGCATCCACGACCGACGACTACCGCCGCGGGAACTGACTCCGACGAGGAATCGCGGACGCACCGAAGCTCCTCGACGCCGTCAACCTCGCCACCAAGCACGCCTCGACGTCCTGCATCTTTCGGTAACGAAATCCCCTTCCCCCTCCCTCTTATCTCGCCGGAACGCCGCATGCCGTAGCCGTCGCAGCTCTCCGCCGCTGCTTTCCGGTGACCTAGCGCCGCCAGCGTTAGGGTGTTTAGATCTGGACCGTCAGATCGCGATCTGACGGCTTACTTTTATTTTGTTTTACCGAACCGGTACCAGCCAATAGGGTTCTGCCACGTAGCCTTTTTCTTTTTCTGTTTTATGTTTTAGGCAGAAAATCATGAAAACTTGTAAATTCCATAACTTTAAATCTGTTCGGCCAAAATTAATAAATTTTATATATTTGAGATCCTCTAAATCTGTAGTTTATTTTAGACCTTTTATTTTCCTGTTTTGTTAAGTTTTTATTTTATGTATTTTCAAATCTGTTGTTTAAGTATTTTTAATATAACTTTATTTATAAAATGAGTTTTTGAGTGAATCCAATTGCTTAGATCATGTTTAGATGTCCTCTATTAACTTGAGTACTTTGAATGGTTGCTTAATAATGCTTAATAAGTAACTTAATAAAAGTGAATTTGTGGCATCATGCTTGTATTTTTTTGTCACTTGTGTGTTTTTGTTGTTTATTGGGTGATGTTTACTTTATTAGATTATTCGGAGGGAACCGACGACTTTTGCAACTGCTACTCATGCTCCTCTTGTTGCCAAGGCAAGTGGCACACTTGCATAAATTTCCTATTATTTGTCTATATGCATGTTATAGTTTTACTTAGAAAATTTTGCATGATAGGTTATTGGTATTGCTATGCTAAAACTGTTTAGAATAGCTTATACTTTTACTAGATGGTATAGATGCTCCTATGATAACTTGGTAGAATTATAGAGATGCTATGCTAAATGCTTGTTTTGTTAAAAGTAAAAATTCTACTAAGTTAAAGAACCTCCTGGGTGGATTTTGGCATTGCTTGGTGGTTTATAGTTGAGTGGCTACTCGGGGCCATGTCTATGGTGGTTTTCACCCGAGATTAGCTCACTTGCGGACAGCCACCCAGGGACAAAGAGATTCAAGGTGGCTCCAAGTTTAGTTAGCTTTCCGTGCAGCCATAAGTCATATGGGCTCTGACTTGACTGAGTATGTTGCGTGGAACCGGCCCGGATTGACAAGCAGATGTAGAGGAGTAGGTGGAACGGGTCAAGACGGCAGCGGTCGGGGAAATGCTTCAGAAAAGTCGCGTCTTCATCTTCTCCTTTCCTTTTCACTTCAAGAAGGTCAAGGACAGAATGGGTTGATGAAGTCTTATGGTGAACGTGAACAACCTCTCAAGGGTGTCAATCTAAGTACTTAGCCGTGTCCCCAGTTACGGACAACTTTGAGCAGCTGGACAAGGACGTCAACGGAGGATCTCATCATTCTAATTTCTCTAAGTTAAAACTTGATGGGTGAACAAGGGTAGATGAGATAGTGGTTTTCATGCCATTAAAGTCTCGTGTAGTTGAAAAGAAGATTTTCAAAGAGTTAGGAAAAAGTTGGCTTTCTGCAAAATAGCCTTCAAACTCCACTAGCCAGATATGCATATAAGTTATTAGAGTTTTTCCCATATGAGTCCACAAAGTGTCACTTGCCAGATCCATTCCCATGGTTCTGACCAATTTTTGGCTTTAACCTGCGTGTTGCAGGTTGTTCTGACGAAGAGTAAGGAACGAAGTTGGGTTCGAGTCTACAACCAACATGCTCGCCTGTGGCTGCATGAAGATGATGGAGACTCATTGAAGAATAATGCTTTCCGTTGTTTACTCTTTCAAAGCTAGCTTTGTGCTATGCAACTTGTAATGGATATTTTTCCTAAGTCTGGATTTGTGTGTAATAATGATACAATGTTGTGATATTCATCTCAAACTGTGTGTGCAAGTGAATCGATACAGGGGTTTGCACTATACACAGGGACTTTGCCATTTTTAAGTACAGGTCTGTTACAGCATCTGTGCAATGGGTTGATCAGGGCCCAAATCTACCAATGGCGTCTGCTCATACATAGCAACATTTTCCAAAGGGGCAGATAGGTAGTACAAGCGGGAGAAGCCTCTTCATTAGCAAGATCAACCTGAAGAATAGGAACATCCAAAGCCGATAGAACTCCAACCTCCGGGTGCTCCCCAACAATGAGTTACACATCATCTGCATCCAGAGCATGACCAATATTCTGAATATCACCAGCTAACCCATTCTGAACATCACTAATACATCCAAAACGTATCTATAATTTTTATTGTTGTGTTGACACACGAACACATCACGTGTACCATCGGCGTCGAGCGCGATACGCAAGACACGTCGCCGAAGGAGGCTCACCGGAAACGCGATAGGCAAGACAATCCGGCGAGCGCTTTTGAAGACCCGAAACCCCACGCACCCGGGAGAGACCCCGTCTGGACGCACTGCGGTGATGGGCTGCCCTAGGTCGATTCGCTCACCCCTAGGACTTCGTATATCGAAGCTCTCCAACACGAAGAACGCCAACGAACGAGAAGCAGAAAAACTAGGGTAGGAGATGAAAAGTTTGTAGATTGGTTTTGTGATTGTGTGTTGTCGTTCAATCGGCCGTCACCCCTCATGTATATAAGAGACGGCTGAACTTCCCGTGCAAGGAAAGGTTTGGATTCACGTCCAAAACCCTAATTTAGGTCAAATTCGGATGGTCTGACCCGAAATTTCCAAAACTGTTCGGTCTAAAACCTGGCTGCACCTTACGGGTCGTTTTCGAGGCAGTAAACAACCTCTATCCGAAATTACGCAGAAGACAAAGTTGTTCGCCTCGAAAAGACGAAGAACTTTCATATTGTACGTTTTTTCATATGATCCCGTTTTAATGGCCTATTTTTATTCAGACGCGAAAAAATATTTTCCAAGCGGGCAGATGCCTAGTCTGTTTTTTCTACGCGTACGAGCAGACATTGCCTGGTGCATGTCTGGTGAAGTGCGTAATTCAGATTTCCTATAGTATTTTAGCTCTAGAGATCACATGTGACCTCGGATTAAAATGATTCAAACACCAAAGTTGTTTGTCTCGACGAACGCACAACTTTTATGTTGTTCACTTTTTCATTTGAGATGATTTTAGTCTCGTCTATTTGTAAGCCAAAATTGAGCATCAACACACGCCCCCCTGTTTTTTGGCAAAGCTTGCGTGCCAAAAATTAATTGGTGCCTCTCTTTTTCTAAGGACGATGTCAACACTCCATTGGCCATATATTCTTAGGGCAATAATAGTTTATCGGTCATATGTGTTTCAAGCTTCTTGCCACACATTCGGGTAGAACTTCTTTAAGTACCTTCCATTGAGATCTCGGGGTAGTAGATCTCCCTCCATAGATTCCACCAAATATGAATTTCTAGGAACCACTCTTACGATCTTGAAAGGACCCTCCCAACTCGGAGACCATTTGCCAATTTTTTTGTCTATCGAACCAACTGGCAGAATTACCTTCCATATGAGATCACCAACCTGAAAGCTCTTCAATTTCACTTTCTTATTGTAAGCTCTCGCTACCCGTAGCTTGTCTTTCTCTATGTCCTTCAAGGCAGCCAATCGTTTATCGGCGACTTCATCAATATTGTCCATCATGAGATTATGAAAATCAACTGCCGATAAATCATTTTGCTTGGCTAATCTCAAAGCAGCCAGATTCACCTCCACGGGCAAAACAACTTCTTGTCCATATTCAAGTTAATATGGAGTTACCTTTGTCGCACCATGCCTTGAAATTCTATGTGCCCACAAAGCTCCGGACAGCACCTCGTGCCATCTCCTCGGATGATCTTCAATCTTCTTTTTGATCAGCTTGATTAATATTTTATTGCTAGACTCGGCTTGTCCATTGGCTTGGGCATAATATGGAGTTGAACTGAGCATTTTTATTTTATAGGATTCGGCAAACTCTTTCACTTCCTTTGCCATAAAAGATGTACCTTCATATGTAGTCAAAGTTTGCGGAATACCGAATCTAATATGTTCAGTTATGAATTTGATTACCTCAGTATGGGTCATATTTCTGAGAGGTACTGCTTTAGACCATTTAGTGAAATAATCGGTGGCCACCAACACGAACCGATGCCCCTTTGAAGAAGAAGAAGGATGAATCATACCAATGAAATCCAACCCCCAACCTCTGAATGGCCACGTCTTTATAATAGGATTCAACATAGCAGCTAGACCCAACTGAATATCTCCAAACTTTTGACAAGGCTCACATCCTTTATAGTACCTGAAGCAATCGTTAATCATCGTCGGCCAATAAAATACCGCTCGTCGCAATAACCACTTCATTTTGTGCGCCGACTGATGAGTGCCACATATGCCTTCATGTACCTCTCCCATAGCAACTCTCGCTTGGTCTTCATCCAAGCACTTTAAAAGAATACCGTCCACTATTTGGCGATAGAGATTATTATCTATTAATGCATATTTGAAAGCCATCCGCCGAACAGCCCTGTCCATTCTCTTGCTAGGATCCTGTAAATATTCAATAATGGGTTTCCTCCAATCTCCATGTGTACCTACACTAGATCCTTCATTAGCAACAGAATCAATGGGACTCAATTCGGCTTCATTTATATTAGCAAAAGCAAGCATCGGCTCATGAGATATATGAAACACACCATGACTAACATGGTAGCCAGATGCTTGTTGTGCTAGCTCATTTGCAACCCAATTGTCTTCCCTAGGTATATGAGCAATGTCAAAATAATCCAAGGTAGAAATTGTATCTAGACACTTATCAAGACAAACATTAAGTGATTCGTCGAAACATTGAAAAACCTTCTTTACTTATTGCACTATTAGCAACGAATCGCCAAAAGCCTCAACACGTGTAGCACCTACAGCAATTAAAAGTTCTAGACCGAATAGTAAAGCTTCATATTCGGCTTGATTGTTTGTGCAAAAATATTCTAAGCGACAAGAGGCTTCAAAAACAGCACCATGAGGGGATATATAAACAACACCAACACCTTGACCATTGCTACAAACTGAACCATCAAAGTATAACCTCCATGGTACTAAAGAGACAAGGTCAACACTAATATCATGCTTATTTTCAATCCGATGTTCAACAATAAAATTAGCAACTATTTGGCCTTTCACAGATTTCAAAGATTCACAAGCCAAATCATACTCAATTAAACCGTAAGCCCATTTACCGATTCTACCACTAAGAATCGGTCTATGCAACATGTATTTGATAACATCGGTTTGAGAAGCGACTATGCACACGCTAGACAATAAATAATGCCTTACTTTAGTGCAAGCATAATATAAACATAAGCATAATTTCTCAATGAATGTATACCTTGTTTCAACATCCAATAAACACCGACTAAAATAAGTGACAACGTGTTCCTTTCCTTCGGTCTCTTGTGTCAAAACAGCACCAATAACTCCTTCCTCTGCAGCAATATAAAGCCTAGAAGGCTCTCCATGTTTGGGTGCTCTCAAAACTGGAGGAGTAGATAAACAAATTTTGATATTCTCAAATGCTTCTTGTTGTTTTGCCCCCCAAGTAAAATTGTCATCACTCTTTGACCGAAGGATGGGGGTAAATGCACTAACCTTCCCTGACAAATTCACTATGAACCTCCTCAAATAATTGACCTTGCCAAGGAATTTCTGCATATCTTTCTTACATTTTGCAGCCTGCACTTTTTGGATAGCTTCTATCTTCTTAGGATCAATTTCTATGCCATGCTGATGTATAATGAAACCCAAGAACCTCCCAGCCGATACACCAAAAGCACACTTCAAATGATTCATCTTGAGTCCATACTTTCTCATCCTTTCAAAAGCTAGTCGCAAATCGGCTAAGTGAGATTCATTAGCACTTGATTTAACAACAACATCATCAATATAGACTTCAAGTATGGCTCTAAGCAAATCCTGAAAAATTAAGTTCATTTCCCTCTGATATGTGGCACCGGCATTCTTCAAACCGAAGGTCATCACCGTCTACTCAAATAAACCAACAAACCCGGGGCAGTGAAAAGCTGTTTTGAACGTGTCCTCTTCGGCCGTGAAAATCTGGTTGTACCCCGCATTGCCATCAAGGAAACTAATGAATTGGTGACCAGAAGCATCATTAATATAAGCATATCGGCTATAGGCATAGGATACTCATCTTTGGGTGTAGCTCTATTCAAATCTCTGAAATCAATACACACCCGCAACGTGTCGGATCCCTTCTTCTCCACGGGCACAATATTGGAAATCCAATCAGCATACCTGCAAGGTCTAATAAAATTAACTTTTAGTAAATGACAGATCTCTTCCTTGATCCGGTCATACATCTTGGGATTGAATTTCCGGGCCGGTTGTCTATAAGGTCTAAAACGGGCTTTAATAGGCAACCGATGCTCAACTAGCTCTCGGCTTAAGCTAGGCATCTCATGATACTCCCATGCAAAGCAATCAACATATTCTTTTAACAGCCCGATTAATACAACTTTGTAATCGGCTTTCAGATTTTTGTTTACAAATGTCGGCCTAGGAACTGAACCATCTCCTATATCTACTTCTTCAAATGGATCGGCCGATGTAAAACCCTGTCCCAATTTATCCATATCATCCATTTCTTCTATGGACTCGTACATATCGTTCTCATTAGACCGTATTTCAACAAGCCGCTTGTGCAACCACTCTTCATTGGGGTCCATCTCGGTACATATTTGGGAGCCGATTATTACCAACCGGCTTTAGAGAGACGGGCACGAAGCCATTCTTTGTAGCACTCAGGAAGTCAAAAGCTGAAAGGTCGCGTCCTGTCAAGCAAGTAGCATTGGGATGTTGCCAATCCACCAATGAATCAGCCAAAGCAACATAAGCTGAATTATCAGCATGTGATGGCCCTTCACTTAGTTACCTGCGTCAAAAGAATATGGGTTAGGTTGAGACTCCAAGTGCAGAGTGTATAGTATAGGAAAGACAGTTTTTCCCGCGAGGGGTGACTCGAGGGTTTAATATCGAACTCTCGGGGAATCAGTAGTGAAAGATTTATCTTCTTATCCTTCTCTTGAGAACGTACAAACAAAGTAAATTGTTTTGTGCCCTCAACCTCACCAAGTGGTTGTCAAGCATAAGGTGTGAGAATGACATCAAAATAAAATAAATACAAAACAAGAAATAAATATGCAATGATGATAAATAAATATGCAAGGATGGTGAAAACAATGATGGATGATATTTTTGGGTTTTATATTGTGAATGCAAGATATAAAAGTATTTTTGTATTTTCGGATTTTTAAATGGAAGAAAATGGAAAATGCTTAAAAGTTGTTGGAAAGGTGTTTCTTATGATTAAAAATGGACTGGGGTTCATGGTTTCACAAATGCACTCTCTCTTTAATAAAGTGGTAAACAATGGAACACTAGAATTAACATATGAGATTCCAACAAAAAGGTTTCATGACAAGTTACTAATTATATGGGCATCACGTCCTAACATAGAGATCTTTTGTTTATTAATCTCTCTTACACTCCACCAAGATGTGAATTAAATCTTAGCACCTCAGTAATTAAGATAAACCAGAGCATAGCTTTAAGTCTTGTGACATGAAGTTAAAATAAGAACATGCCAGATCTAGTCATGGAGAAGTGGCAATGGTCACACCCACACCTCCCGTAGCATGGTGTTTTTCTTTATCCCTAGTGAGGCAACAAAGTGAGGTAAAAATACCCAAGTGGATCGCGAAACTTCTCTCACTTTTACCGCACTAGCCACCCCCTCATTACTCCAACTAATGCACACATTCCCCCACACAAGCTCTCATAAACATGCTGGATCAAAACAAGTAGACAAGAACGGGGTACATAATATGCATCTACTTTCATAATTGAAACAAAACAATTGCAATCTCAAACATATATTAACTCATAAAGAGATCCACCACAAAGGAATTACATAGATGACCGTAATCATGTTCGGTAGCTCATACGATGCTAATTAGTGAAGCTCAAAGAGAGGAGAGATACATAAGTTACTTCCACAAACCCATAGTCCAGGGGTGGACTACTCCCTCTTCATCATGGAGACGGTGGAGATTTCGTTGGGGGAGATGGAGACCACACCGGCAGCGCCCCGCCGGAGTTTTCCCCCTCCAATCTGCAGCTCCAGGTCTCTGTTTTGGTGTTTTTGTGTTTCGGCGGCGCTCTCCTCTGGGAAACGTCGGGGGACTATTTTTATAGTCGATTTTAGGTCAAGACGAAGCTTCTGGAAGAAAGATCGATGGCAACGGAGCCACGAGGGCCAAGTTGGTGGGCCCCACGCGGCCAAGGAATCTGGCCGCGTGTGCCCCCCTATTTTGGCCTTCGGGCTTCCACTTTTTCGCTTCCTTCGCCCCTACGCTTTGTTCCTTCCAAAAACTGATGCTCGTAAATTTTCAGGTCATTTGGACGTCGTTTGGGTCCCTGAAACATCAAAATATAGAAAATAGGGTTTTCTGCCAGTGCAGGGTTAATTCCAGAAAAATAGGAAAACTGTGAAATCTTCCCAAAATCAATAGAAAACAATGATATAACCCTTATATGATGCAAATATGATTGAAATATAAGCAATTCAATGCAAAGTTTATGTATGCATTTTACATGCATCAACATCTCCAAGCTTAACCTATACTCGTCCTCGAGTATGAAGGTGATAAAACTAACATGGACTTTGCATTTAATTATTATCAAAGGATATAAAAGATGATTATTATTGCTACATAGAGTAAAATGATTCATTCTTTAAAGGAATAGCAATATGCAAGATAGATTATAAAGTGATATCAAATATTCAATGCAAGGATGTTCAATGATAATTCACAAAGTGTAACATAGAAGAAAGTACTATGGACCAAATGTATGCATAATGAAAAATAAAAACATCCTATAATGGTCATAGAGTACTCTTATAAAACTGAATATAAAAGGTGGACACTTTGGAAAGATATAGAAATGAGTAGAGGTAAAAACATGAACAAGTCTCATCTAACTTCCAAATACTTCTACTTAAGTTAATGTTTGCAATGTGGTATTGGTGTCAAGCTCTCATTACCCCTTATCATAACATCTTGAATGGTTAAAGTTTAAAGTGAAAGAAAATATGAGTAGTGTGCTTGACAAAGAAATGGTTGAAAGTCTCATGCCCCGTGAATACGAGTACCTACACCATGGTGTTACTCAACTTGGGATACAAACAAAGTTCAAGTAAAAGTCATTGTAAAAATAGCGTCATCAAGAGGGTCAACTGGGGTACCTCTTGTCCCAGGACATGGAACAAGCCCATGTCAAAATGACAAGACAAACAAACATAAGGAACAATCTCGACACCCATTTTATTTACTATTGTTATAGCTTTTTATTGTGAGGTGTATCACTGAAGGTTCACATAGCATGTAAGTAAATTTCCGCCATGACAGCATGGCTTAGATTGGCAGCCAAGGTATCTCTCTAGCCATTTATACAACTACTTAAACCTACTAAATTTCCACATTTATTTGGCACCATGATAAGCATCCATAAACAAAAGTACATGATATCAACTAGATATAATTTAGTGCAATGTTGAAAGCTTGCCATGTGACAGCACATTTGGGCTAACTAGCAACCAAGACTCTTGTCAATTCACAACTTCATAATTTTAATCACAATGGTTCATGTTTATTAAATGCAATAGTAAGGTGTGAGAGCTATTTAACCAACTTTTCCCATAACAATAAATAACATAAGCATTTTAATTCAGAGGTATAGATAACACAAAGTAACATGATAAACATACTCGGAATAGCATAAAGCTAATAGGTAGATATGGTGGACTCACTGGAAAAACTTTGGTTGAAGGTGTTGGAAAACAAGTTTTTACTTGTTGGAATTTTTGGGCTAGCAAAAGGGAGAAAGTTGACCATCTAAATGTATGCACAAGTGTCCATATAACTAACCAATCCATGTTAAAAAAAGTAAAGTAACATTCAGCATCAAAACATGAATAAGAGATAGCTCTTGACAAAACACTTGCAAATTAATACTCATTAAAAGGCACATGAATTATGCAACTACATATATCTTTTTAAATCAACTCAAACATCCCTTTCCCAATCTTATTATAGCATCCAACTTAATTCAACCCAAACTTCCAGTAGCTCTCTCATATAAAAATGATAGTGGTGGTCTCAAAACAAAAATCAAACCAAAATAAAAAGCAAATAAAAGACGCTCCAAGTTTATGCGATAAAGTGCATTGATCGAAAAACAGAAGTTAGACGTGTGCAAACCGAGAGTGTGTTGGTCCAGTGGGGTTGTCTTCACATCCCCAAGCTTATGGTCTTCACCATCCTTGGATAGCTCTTGGTGCATCTACTCTAATCCCTGTGAAAAAACTTCAAAACACTGTTTCTCCCATTTCTTTTTTGTGGGGTGACATTAGTAGTGATAGACAAATGAATTACTTGCTGCATAGAATCCTTAGACAAAAGTTCATATGAATGTCCAGAAAGTGTATAATGTTGTATGCCTACTTATAAACTCAATTGGATCAAAAAGATTCAAGTTAAAAGTTCAAAGAATGCATCAAACAAAATGGGACAGAATCTGTCCAGAAAAACAGCAGCTGTGAAACGCATTTTTATACCCGACTTAAGAATGTCGAAAAATTCTGAAAACATTCATTCATACAGACGATGAAAAGTTTAAGTTACAGTAAAAATTTCAGATCATTCGGAGTTACTTAATAGGAATGAAAAATCAAACTATGCACAGATTCGTGCTGGAATAAAAATCTCCGAATGCAAATAGCAACTTTTTCATACCAAAATGGGTAAAACTTGGTACTTTATTAAAAAATCCAGAAACAAAACTAAAAACTAAGTCTCTTGTTACAGCAAGAGGACACAAAGAAAATCAAAAATAAAAACAACCGGGTTGCCTCCCGTAAAGCGCTTTCTTTATAGCCATATAGCTAGGCTTCTTACTTGATATTTATTGTGGACGAAGCTCATGAGGGAACTTGAACTTTGGTGTGTCCCTCTTCCTTGGGAAATGTTCCATGCACTTCTTGTGTGGAAACTGAAACTTCACATTCCCTTCTTTTGAATCAATGATAGCACATGTGGTACGAAGAAAAGGTCTTCTAAGAATAATTGGACTAGAGGTTTTATTCCCCATATCCATGATTAGAAAATCAACAGGTACAAATGTCATATGCAACTCTACCATAACATCACTTACTTTTCCTAAAGCATATTTAATGGAATCATCAGCAAGTGCAAGTTCAATAGAGCATTTTTCAAGATTCTTTAATTCAAGAACTTCATATAATTCTTTAGATAAAACAGAGACACTAGATCCTAGATCTAATATAGCATGGTGTGTCTCTTTTCCAATGGTTACTAGTACTTTGGGAATCCATACATCCCCAAGCTTAGGTGGTATCATAGCTTCTTGGTTGCACCTAGCAATCTTTCTTTTAAAACATGATTAGCAATAAAAGAACCAAAACCTGCTTGGTTGGAGTTGATGGAAGGATCACTTGCAAATTTTTGTAAGATAGATATTAATTCATGCAAGCTACAATTATCTAAGTCAAGTAATGGTTCCTTGACTTCACTAAGCATTTTAACTTCCTCAACTTTTCTTTCTTTCTCAATCATCATAGGAGATTCATCATATTTAGTTTCATTAACTTCTTCTTTTAAACCAACAAGTTGAGACATAAATGGCAACAAATATTCAGGATAGTTCAATAATTCATTAAGAGTGTCCTCCAAAGTAAGAGGAACATTTTCAGCAATATTAATAGAATTCATTCGAACCACAGGTGGTGCTTGTGGTTTCCCTGCAGATATACTCAATAAAGTGGCTTGATTATCAGCTAGTTTTGAAAGTGCTTTGTCTAGTTCTGTAGTTTGAAGTTGTAATCCTTTAATATCAGAACTAATAGAAGCAACAGACTTAGTCAACTCTTTTATCATGGTATTATGACTAGCAACTTGTTCCATAAGAATTTTATTAGCCTCAAAATTATCATTATTTGGTGGCATAGGCTTCCATCTATTATCACTAGCATTAGGATATGGAACAAAAGGGCGGTTGTTAGGAACATATGGGGGTTTATTATAAGAATTATAATTGTTGTTACCATACCCATTATTACCATAGTTCCTAATGAAGTTAACATCAACACTTTCAAGATTATTACCAACTAGTTCTTGCAAAGGGACATTCTCAATATTTGTTTATTAATGAATGCAAGAATAGTGTCCATTTTAGATGACAAATCATTTGTTTCTTCTATAGAGTTTACTTTCTTAGATGGATTAGATGCTCTTTCAGTATTCCATTGACTATAGTTTTGCAAAATACTTTCTAAGATGTTCTTAGCTTCTACTATAGTTTTTCCCATAAAAGCCCCTCCAGCAGCTGAATCAAGAATATTTCTAGACATGTAATTTAGACCATTATAAAAAGAGTGTAATATGGTCCATTCATTAACCCCATGTGAAGGAAAAGTTCTAAGCATAAGTTTTATCCTATCCCAAGCCATAGCAACATGTTCATTTTCATTTTGCCTAAAAGAAAGGATATTGTTTCTATTTTGCAAAATTTTAACAGGAGGATAATATTTCTTAATGAAAGCTTCTTTTAGATCACTCCAAGAATTAATGCTATCAGTAGGTAGTGAATGCAACCATTCTTTAGCTTTTCCTCTAAGTGAGAAAGGAAATAATTTCAGTTTTAGAATATCACTTTCCACATTTTTAAATTTTTGCATGTCACATATTTCAATAAAATCATGAAGATGCATAGAGGCATCCTCCATAGCACTACTGCCAAATTGTTCCCTAGTTATCAAGTTTAACAAACTAGGACTTACTTCATAGCTCTCAGCTGTTATCTCAGGTGTGGCAATGGGCCTAGCAATAAATTGATCATTTGGAGTGTTTGTGTAGTCACACAACTTAGTTCTATCACCCATTTTTGCAGATTTTTATGTGTTTTTCATTTTTAAATGCAAAACAGAAAGTAAAATGACACTAAACAATGCAAACTGAAATAACAAATTGATGACGGGATTGATGAGAGTGTTCTTCTCCCTCAACAACGCCAACAAGTACTCTTGATACCGTGAAAGGAAGATAATATATTAGGGATAGGTTGAGCCTCCAAGTGCAGAGTATGTAGAAGTGGTAGTTTTTCCCCAAGAAGGTGACTCGAGGGTTTAATATCGAACTCTCGGGGAATCAGTAGTGTGGGTTTTATCTTCTTGTCCTTCTCTAGATTTCCTGCAAACAAATAGATTGCTTTGTGCCCTCAACCTCACCAAGTGGTTGTCAAGCACAAGGTGTGAGAATGATATTAAGATGATAATGAATGCAAAACAGTAAATAAATATGCAATGGTGGTAAATAAGTATGCAAGGATGATAGTAATGATGATGGATGGTATTTTTGGGGTTTTTATATGTGAATGCAAGAAGTAAAAGTGTTTTTGTATTTTCTGATTTTAAAATGGCTGAATGTAAAAGATGCTTAAAAGTGGTTGGAAAGGTGTTTCTTATGATTAAAAATGGACCGGGGTTCATGGTTTCACACATGCACTCTCTCTTTAATATAGTGTGGCAAATGAGTAGACATAGATTTAACATATGAGATTGCAAACAAGGTTAATGACATGTTACTAATTATATGGGCATCACATCCTAGCATAGAGACCTTTTGATTATTAGTCTCACTTATACTCCACCAAGATGTGAACTAAATCATGCACCTTAGTAATTAAGATAACATCAGAGTATAGCCTTAAGATTAATGACATGAAGTGAAAATAAACACATGATGGATCTAGTCTTAGGTAGAGGCATGTCACTCCTCCTACCCTTCAACATGGTATTTTGGTTTATCCCTAGTGAGGTAACAAAGTAAGGTAAACACCCAATGGATCATGATATTAAGTTGTCAGCTTATCACTTCACCACCCCCGTTACTCCAACTAATGCACACGTTCCCCACACACGCTCTCATAAACATGCTTGATCATAACAAGGATACAAAAACGGGGTACATAATATGCATCTACTTTCATGACTGAAATAAAACATTGCAATCTCCACATATATTAACTCATAGAAAGATCCACCACAATGGTAATACAACGGTGACCGTAATCATGTTCAGCAGCTCATACGGTGCTAATTAGTGAAGCTCAAAAGAGGGAGAGATACATATTCTACTGCCACAAACCCATAGTCTAGAGGTGGACTACTCCCTCTTCATCATGGAGACGGTGGAGATGTCGATGGAGAAGAAGGAGACCTCTCCGGCAGGGCTCCGTCGGAGTTTTCCCCCTCCAATCTGCAGCCTCCTGTTCTCTGTTTCTTGTTTCTCTCGTGTGGCGGCTCTCCCTTCGGAGAACGTCGGGGGGCTCTTTATATAGGCGTTTTTAGGTCACGAGGAAGCTTCTGGGTGAAGGATCGACGCAAACGGGGCCACGAGGGTCAATTGGGATAGGCCCATGCGGCTATAGTACCTCGCCGCGTGGGACCCCCCTTTTGGTCTTCCGGCCTCCGTTCATTGACTTCTTTCGCTCCTAAATCTTCTCCTTCCAAAATAATGACCCCCGTAAATTTATAGCTCATTATGACGTCGTTAAGGTCCTGAAACAAATAAGAAATAAATAGGGGTTTTCTGCCTGCGCAGGATTAATTCCATAAAAAGGGGATATCATCATAAATTACCAAAATCATTAAATAACAGTAATATACCCCTTATATGATGCAAATATGATCGGAATATGACTATTATAGTGCAAAGTTCATGTATGCATTTTAGATGCATCAACATCCCCAAGCTTAACTCATGCTCGTCCTCGAGTATGAAAGTGATAAAACTAACATGAACTTTGCAATATAATCACAACATGGATATAAAAGATGATTGCTACTGCTACATAAAGTTAAATGATTCATTATTTCAAAGAAGTAGCAATATGCAAACAGTTTATAAAGTGATATCAAGTATTCAATGCAAGGATGTTCAATGATAGTTCACAAAGTGCAACATAAAAGATAGTACTATGGACATTCTTACTTTTGCATACATGAGGTCTATAGAGTGTAGATGAAAATCTGAATATAAAAGGTGGACACTTTGGAAAAGATATATAAATAAGTAGAGGTCAAACATGCATAAGTTTCATCTATCCTCCAAACTATTCTACTTAAGTTATTGAATGCAATGGTAATACTTGGTGTCAAGCTCTCATTCCCCTATCATAGCATCTTGAATGATTAAAGTTGAATGTGAAAGCGAATATGAGTAGTGGCCTTGATAAAGTAAAGGTTAGATGTCTCATGCCCCTTGAATACAAGTGCCTACACCATGATTACTCAACTTGGGAAACAAAGCAAGTTTAAGTTATCTATCATTGTAAGTAATAACGGTATCATCAAGAGTCTCAACTGGGGTACCTCTTGTCCCATGATATGGATCAAGCCCACATCAAAACAACAAGACAAACAAACATATTGAACAACCTCAACACCCTCTTTATTTACCACTTGATATAGCTTTTTATTGTAGGGTGTATCACAGAGAGTTCAAAATAGCATGTAAGTAAATTTCCACCATTAATGATGCATGGCTTAGATTAGCGGCCCAGGTTTCTCTCTAACCATTTATACAAACTCATTTAAACTTAACTCTATTTCCACATTTATTTCGTCATGATAGGCATCCATAGACAAAAGTACATGATATCAACTGGACAAATGATGAAACATGTTGAAAGCTTTGCATGTGACAGCACATATGGGCTAACTCTCAACCTTAAACATTTATCAAGCCACTATATTCATAATATTAATCACAATGGTTCATCTTTTTTAATGCAATAAGAGTAAAGTGTGCATCAAGTTCGCGAGAGCTTTTTAACCAACTTTTACCATTACAATAAATAACATTATAATTTTCATTTAGAGTCATAGATAACACAAATAACATGATAAACATACTTAGAATAGCAAAGCTAATAGGTAGATATGGTGGACTCACTGGAAAAACTTGGGCTGAAGGTGTTGGAAACAAGTTTTTACTTGTTGAAATTTTTGGGCTAGCAAAAGGGAGAAAGATGACCATCTAGATGCATTCATGAGTGTCCATAGAACTAACTAATTCATGTCAAACAAAGTGAAATAACATACAACATCAAAACATGAATAAAAGATAGCTCACGATAAAGCATTTGCAAATTATTACTCATAAAGAGGCTCATGAATCATGCAACTATATGTGTCATTAATAATCAACTTAGACATCCCTTTTCCCAATACAATAAAAGCATGCAAGATATTTCAACCCATATTTCCAGTAGCTTCTCATATATAAAAGATAGTGTGGTGTTCTCACAAAATCAAAGCAAAACAAACTAAAAGACGCTCCAAGTTTATGCAATAAAGTGCATTGATAGAAAAACAGAAGTTAGACGTGTGCAAACCGAGAGTGTGTAGGTTTAGTGGGGATGTTCACATCCCCAATATTATGGTTTTCACCATCCTTGGATAACTCATGGTGCATCTCCTCCAATCCCTGTGAAAAAAACTTCAAAACACAATTTCTCCCATCTCTTTTCTGTGGGGTGATATTAGTAGAGATAAACAAACAAGTTTCTTGCTGCATATAATACATGGATTAAAATTCATATGAATGACCATAGAATGTATAATGTTGTATGCCTACTCATAAACTCAATTGGATCAACTCAATAGTTCAAACTATGCATAAAACAATATGAGACAGAATCTGTCCAGAAAAACAGCAGCAGCAAAACGTATTTTTCTGTCATACTTAAACTTTTCTAAAAAATTGAAAAAATTCAGACATACAGAGGATGAAAAGTTTCAGTTTTAGTGAAAATCTCAGATCATTAGGAGTTACATAATAGGAATGAAAAATCAAACCGTGAACAGACTCTGTGCAGGAATAAAATCTCCGAATAGGTATAGCAACTTTTTCAACCAAAATGGGTAAAACTTGGCACTTTATTAAAAATTCCAGAAACTAAACTAAGAAAACAATATCTTGTTACATCAATAGGACTCAAAGAAAATCCAAATAAAAATAACCGGGTTGCCTCCCGTAAAGCGCTTTCTTTATTGCCATATAGCTAGGCTTACTTACTTGTTGTTTTACCGAAGATGAAGCTGATGAGGGAGCTTAAAAGTTGTGCCCTTCATCCTTGGGAAGTGTTCCATGCATTTCTTGTGTGGAAACTGAAACTTCACATTCCCTTCCTTTGAATCAATGATAGCCCCTGTGGTACGAAGAAAAGGTCTTCCCAAAATAATAGGACTAGAGGTTTTATTCTCCATATCCATGATTAGAAAATCCACAGGTACAAAAGTCATATGTAACTCTACCGAAACATCACTTACTTTTCCGAAAGCATGTTTAATGGTATTATCAGCAAGTGCAAGTCCAATAGAGCATTTTTCATGATTCTTTAATTCAAGTGATTCATATAATTCTTTAGATAAAACTGAGACACTAGATCCTAGATCAAGTATGGCATGGTGTGTCTTTTTTCCAATAGTTACTAGCACCTTGGGGATCCAAGCATCCCCAAGCTTAGGTGGTATCATAGCTTCTTGATTGTATCTAGCAATTTTCTCTTTCAAGACATGATTAGCAATATAGGAACCAAAACCAGATTTGTTAACATCAATAGAAGGATCACTTGCAAATTTTTGTAAGATAGATATTAATTCATGCAAGCTACTATTCTCCAAATCAAGCAAAGGATCATTAACTTCACTAAGCATCTTAACTTCTTCAACTTTTACTCTCTTGTCATAAAGATCAAATATTTCATAACGGTCATCAAAAACTTCTTCAGGTACTTGAGCTTTATCTAAACTTTCTTTAATTTTTGCTTCCAAAAGCAAGCCATCAAGTAGATAATAAGTATTAGAAGCAGACATATTCATGAAAGAACCTTCACATTCCTTATCCAAAATGACTCTAGAGGTTTCAGATAATCCTATATAAAAGATATGCATGAGCATCCAATCTCTAAGACCATGAGCCATTCCAAAACCTATGCTTCTAAATCTTTCCCATGTTTTCACCAAAGGTTCATCTTCCTCTTGTTTAAACCTGATAACCATTTGTTTAATATTGCAAATCATTTCAATGGGAAAAAATCTTTCAATAAAAGCAGCTTTCAAATTAAACCAGATGCTAAAGTTACCAGGTGGCCATCTCAATATCCAATCTAATGCTTTCCCCCCTAGAGAGTAAGGAAAAAGCTTAAGTCTAACATTAGGATGGTTCAGTTTTAGCATGTTGCATCTTTCATCAAATTTCTTAAGGTGAGCTAAAGGATCTTCCTTAGGTTTTCCATAGAAACGGTTTTCATAGATTGATTTCATTATCTTAGGATCTACCTCAGTTTCTTCAATAGGGACATTCATATCTTGAGGAAAATTCTTAACACTAAAAGGCCAAAAGGTTCTCTTTTCCATTATGCAATTTTTTATGTGTTTTTGAATTTTTAATGCAAAACTGAAAATAAAATGACACTAAAACAATGCAAACCGAATTAACTAATGCAAAACAAAATGCAAAACTGAAAATAAAATATGCAAACCGAAATCTAAATATGATATGCAAGACAAAAACAAAACAAAATAAAATGCTTGAAGGTAAAGATGGACAAGATGATGCTCACGTAGGTGCAACCTCCCCAAGCTTAGGTGTTAGCACAAGTTGGTTATGAAGTTGACTTTGTTGTGATATCCTTGGACAAACCCTTCCAGCTATGATTCCCCGACAACGCCGCCAGAAAACCTTTTGATGATGAGATTGATGAGAGTGTTCTTCTCCCTCAACAACGCTAACAAGTACTCTTGATACCCTGAAAGGAAGATAATATATTAGGGATAGGTTGAGCCTCCAAGTGCAGAGTATGTAGAAGTGGTAGTTTTTCCCCAAGAAGGTGACTCGAGGGTTTAATATCGAACTCTCGGGGAATCAGTAGTGTGGGTTTTATCTTCTTGTCCTTCTCTAGATTTCCTGCAAACAAAATAGATTGCTTTGTGCCCTCAACCTCACCAAGTGGTTGTCAAGCACAAGGTGTGAGAATGATATTAAGATGATAATGAATGCAAAACAGTAAATAAATATGCAATGGTGGTAAATAAGTATGCAAGGATGATAGTAATGATGATGGATGGTATTTTTGGGGTTTTATATGTGAATGCAAGAAGTAAAAGTGTTTTTGTATTTTCTGATTTTAAAATGGCTGAATGTAAAAGATGCTTAAAAGTGGTTAGAAAGGTGTTTCTTATGATTAAAAATGGACCGGGGTTCATGGTTTCACACATGCACTCTCTCTTTAATATAGTGTGGCAAATGAGTAGACATAGATTTAACATATGAGATTTCAACCAAGGTTAATGACATGTTACTAATTATATGGGCATCACGTCCTAGCATAGAGACCTTTTGATTATTAGTCTCACTTATACTCCACCAAGATGTGAACTAAATCATGCACCTTAGTAATTAAGATAACATCAGAGTATAGCCTTAAGATTAATGACATGAAGTGAAAATAAACACATGATGGATCTAGTCTTAGGTAGAGGCATGTCACTCCTCCTACCACTTCAACATGGTATTTTGGTTTATCCCTAGTGAGGTAACAAAGTAAGGTAAACACCCAATGGATCATGATATTAAGTTGTCACCTTATCACTTCACCACCCGCGTTACTCCAACTAATGCACACGTTCCCCCACACACGTTCTCATAAACATGCTTGATCATAACAAGGATACAAGAACGGGGTACATAATATGCATCTACTTTCATAACTGAAATATAACATTGCAATCTCCACATATATTAACTCATAGAAAGATCCACCACAATGGTAATACAACGGTGACCGTAATCATGTTCAGCAGCTCATACGGTGCTAATTAGTGAAGCTAAAGAGAGGGAGAGATACATATGCTAGTGCCACAAACCCATAGTCCAGAGGTGGACTACTCCCTCTTCATCATGGAGACGGTGGATATGTCGATGGAGAAGAAGGAGACCTCTCCGGCAGGGCTCCGCCGGAGTTTTCCCCCTCCAATCAGCAGCCTCCTGGTCTCTGTTTCTTGTTTCTCTCGTGTGGCGGCTCTCCCTTCGGAGAACGTCGGGGGCTCTTTATATAGGCGTTTTTAGGTCACGAGGAAGCTTTTGGGCGAAGGATCGATGCAAACGGGGCCACGAGGGCCAATTGGGATAGGCCCACGCGGCTACAGTACCTGGCCGCGTGGGACCCCCCCTTTTGGTCTTCCGGCCTCCGTTCGTTGACTTCTTTCGCTCCTAAATCTTCTCCTTCCAAAATAATGACCCCCGTAAATTTATAGCTCATTATGACGTCGTTAAGGTCCTGAAACAAATAAGGAAAGAAATAGGGGTTTTCCGCCTACGCAGGATTAATTCCATAAAAAGGGGATATCATCATAAATTACCAAAAATCATTAAATAACAGTAATATACCCCTTATATGATGCAAATATGATCGGAATATGACTATTATAGTGCAAAGTTCATGTATGCATTTTAGATGCATCAACATCCCCAAGCTTAACTCATGCTCCTCCTCGAGTATGAAAGTGATAAAACTAACATGAACTTTGCAATATAATCACAGCATGGATATAAAAGATGATTGCTACTGCTACATAAAGTTAAATGATTCATTATTTCAAAGAAGTAGCAATATGCAAACAGTTTATAAAGTGATATCAAGTATTCAATGCAAGGATGTTCAATGATAGTTCACAAAGTGCAACATAAAAGATAGTACTATGGACATTCTTACTTTTACATAAAAGATAGTACTCTGGAAAATGTCAGGGTCTATTTTTATAGTCGGTTTTAGGTCAAGACGAAGCTTTTGGAAGAAAGATCGACGGCAACGGAGCCACGAGGGCCAAGTTGGTGGGCCCCACGCGGCCAAGGAATCTGGCCGCGTGGGCCCCCCTCTTTTGGCCTTCGGGCTTCCACTTTTTCGCTTCCTTCGCCCCTACGCTTTGTTCCTTCCAAAAACTGATGCTCGTAAATTTTCAGTTCGTTTGGACGTCATTTGGGTCCCTGAAATATCAAAATATAGAAAATAGGGTTTTCTGCCAGAGTAGGGTTAATTCCAGAAAAATAGAAAACTGTGAAATCTTCCCAAAATATATAGAAAACAATGATATAACCCTTATATGATGCAAATATTATTGAAATATAAGCAATTCAATGCAAAGTTCATGTATGCATTTTACATGCATCAGCATGAACAACCTCCACTTCATCATCAACCCATTGTATTAAGAACTGGTGCAAAGTAAAAGGCACACATCGGTTTGCATGGTGCCAATCACGGCCTAATATGACATTGTAATTACCTTGCACCTCTACAACAAAGAAGGCAGTGGCCAAAGTTTTGCTTCCTACGATAAGCTCCACACTCATGACACCTTTGGCCTCTGTTTACTCCTTGCCCTCAAACCCATTGAGCACCATGTTGGTCTTCATCAAGTCATCTTCATCCAACCCCAATTTCTTTAAGACCGAATATGGCATAAGATTTACCACAGCGCCACCATCAACGAGCATCCTAGCAACCGGAGATCCGTTGATGTGTCCCTTGACATATAATGGCTTCAAGTGTTTCACCGGTTCTTTGGGCTTCTCGAGTATGGCGTTTTTAGGACCAAAGTCTAGCTGCGCTACCTCCCCTTCTTCATCTACTGCACAAAATTTAGTTGGTAGGTAATAGACCATATTAATATCCATACCTCCCCTGGTCGCCGTATTCTCGAAATCCACTAGCTCTTCATCATCTTCTAACGTGGACGCCGACTCTGGAATTTCATCAGTTGAGGGAAGTGTGGGAGGTAGTGTAGATGACACAACAATGCTCATGTTCTCCTCTTCGGATGGCGTAGGAGCTGCCGTAATCTCCATAGGAACCGTGGTCTCCACTTCCTTACGCATCCACATTTTAGCCGGTGTAGGGTGAATTTCATCAAAATAATCATCCCTCCACTTTTCTGCTTCATCCTTCACCTTTTGTTGATTTCTCATACGCTGCAGCCTCCTCTTCTTAGTTTTAGTCAATCCGGGAGGACACCACTTTGGTTGAGTGTATTTAGGATCCCTCGGCTTAGCCTTGCTTGTGCTAGCTTCATGATCATTAGCCGAGGATCTTGGTTGAATAACCAAAAAAGGTTCATTAGAAGCAGCCGGTTTATCCCCAATAACCGGCTCTTTGAGCTTCAACTCATGAGAACCTATCACAACAGAGCCGACATTAGCATTAGGCTCTGAATCTTCAGCTGATGGCGACTTAGGACGCCACATTTTCTATGCACCATTATTTTGAAACGACCGATTAGCATTGTTGCCCAAACGGTCTCGAACGGGACGAGTAATTCTATCATGGACAGATTTCCTGGGAGCTACCCATCCTGGATGAAAAGCATATGGTGCCATTGGGAGTTGTACCCACCCTCCATCGAAGTAATATGGCGCGTACGGTGGTGGCACCATCCATGGACTTGGCTCCCAATGCCCATATGGCCTTGCATGTCGTGGAGACTTTTCCCTTGGGGGTGACCTTGGACGCTTCATATGTAATGGCCGGTTGGAGTTTAAACCGGTCGTTTGATGTGTATATTTGTTCAGCAGCATGTCAAAGGTTGGCTTGATTTTCTTGTATCGTGCATTGACCTCATTTGTCTTCCACTTGCCAACCTCTGGACTCTTCGGCTAGATGAACTTGGCACGAACTTCTCTTTGCACTTGCGGTTGCCCCCCGAGTGCAGGATTTTTTAATGTGATCTTCAACATTTCCTTGTCATTGGGTTGCTTGCCAAGAACGATCTCCCTTCCCGAGACCTTGTCGCTCTCCTTGCTGTTCCTGGGTTCACCAACAACAACATTATCTTTGTTACCAGATTCGGCCACCTCCGGCCGAATTAACATTTTCTTCCCCTGCAGATCCAGAGTATTCATTGGGAATGGCTGCTTGTCAATTTGCATATCAGCAAAGCTCAATCGTCCATCATTGATATCCGATTGTAACTGCCAAAAAACATTGCAATCATTAGTAGCATGAGAAAACGAATTATGATATTTGCAATAAGCACACCGTTTCAACTCTTCAAACGGCGGTATAGTATGAGATATTCTAATGTATTTATCTTTCAACATAGCATCAAATATTCTATCACATTTGGCTACATCAAACTAAAACCATATCATCTTCACGATTCTTACAAATCGGCTTAAGAGCATCACAAATATAAGGTTTGGCCTTTGAGGGCCAAACAAACTCAGCAGCATAGATGTAAGCGTCATTGTCCGTATTATCACTATCATATCCAACCATATTGAGACTAGGACGATCAGATTTAGACCTATGCACATCTTTTATTTGTTTACTTTGGCTCTCTTGAGACAAAGCCCTTTGCAGCACCTGGCTAACGTTTAAAAACTCATAACCTTCGATCCTTTCTTTAATGTGAGTTCTTAAACCATTAAGCCTCAAGTATGACATATCTCTTTCAATTATCACTAAACTATAACATCGGCTTTTGGTGTCCCTAAATCTTTGACATAATCGGTGACCGATTCATCATGTTTTGTTTAACCGATGTAAGATGTGACAACTTAAGCTCATTATCACCGCTATAAAAATGCTCATAGAAATTATTTTCTAAAGGAAACCAAGTATTAATAGAACCATAAGGTAAAGCAGAAAACCATGAGAAAGCGGGTACCAGTTAAAGACAGAGGAAACAAGTGCACTTTTAATTCATCAGTATGACTAGCTTCTCCCAGCTGCGCTAGATATTGGCTAACATGTTCCCAAGTTGTTTTGCTATCTACCCCCATTGAATTTGGCAAAATCAGGCACTTTATAACCTTGGGGATATGGCATAGCGTTAAAATATTCAGGGTAGGGTTTATGATAAACTCGGGTGGATGCTTTAATTCCATATTTTTCAAAGAAAACTTGATCTAAATCCTCCCTGAATTTGGCTAACCTCTCTTCTATTGTGGACGAAGCGGAAGACGGTGGATTTGCTGCGAGCGCCGAACCAACATTTGGCGCCATGCCGGTATAGGAGAAACGTGCACTCGAATTCGGCGGTACTGCCAAATAAGGGATACTTGTGAGTGGAGTATGAAACTCCGGAGCTGGAACAATTTGATCACTTTGGACATGATATGGATTCATCGGCACATACGACGCCGATGGTTTAGGTGGAGGCGTATTATTTTTAGCAGCATTATGTTCCAAAAATACATTATAAACTTTATCAGTTCCATTGTTAACATGACTTTGGATTTCAGCTATTTGCTCAGGAGTAAAAACGCTTTTACTTACAGAGGACTCGGCTGGTTTGCTGAGTATTGGCGGAAGCTTGATTTCCCCAAGCGGGGTGATTTTTCCCTGACGATCCTTGTTGAAGCTCGCAAGGTAAGCCTCCATATCTTCCTCCTCTTGCTTTTTCAACCTCGCCTCGTGCTCCTCTTGAATTTGCTCCTGGCGCTGTTTCTTTAGCGCCTCAAAAGCATGACGTTCATCCTCCGAAAGTTCATCAAAGCTAGGCTTGATGATATTTTCGGCGCTAACTTTAGTGGGCTGAGGAATTGTCATGACGATCTTCCCCAGCGGAGTCACAAAAATGTGTGTTGACACACGAACACGTCATGTGTACCCTCGGCGTCAAGCGCGATACGCAAGACATGTCGCCGAAGGAGGCTCACCGGAAGCGCGATAGGCAAGACAATCCGGCGAGCGCTTTTGAAGACCCGAAACCCCACGTGCCCGGGAGAGACCCCGCCTGGACGCACAGCGGTGATGGGCTGCCCTAGGTCGATTCGCTCGCCCCTAGAACTTCGTAGATCGAAGCTCTCCAACATGAAGAACTCCGACGAACGAGAAGCAGAAAAACTAGGGTAGGAGATGAAAAGTTTGTAGATTGGTTTTGCGATTGTGTGTTGTCGTTCAATCGGCCGTCACCCCTCATGTATATAAGAGACGGCTAGACTTCCCATGCAAGGAAAGGTTTGGATTCACGTCCAAAACCCTAATTTGGGTCAAATTCGGATGGTCTGACCCGAACCAAAACTGTTCAGTCTAAAACCTGGCTGCACCTTGCGGGTCGTTTTCGAGGCACTAAACGACCTCTATCCGAAATTATGCAGAAGAACTTTCATGTTGTACAGTTTTTCATATGATCCCGTTTTAATGGCCTATTTTTGTTTAGATGCGAAAAAATATTTTCCAAGCGGGCAGACGCCTAGTCTGTTTTTTCTACGCGTCCAAGTAATTCAGATTTCCTATAGTATTTTGGCTCTAGAGATCACATATGACCTCGGATTAAAATGATTCAAACACCAAAGTTGTTTGTCTCGACGGAACGTAGAACTTTTATGTTCTTCACTTTTTCATTTGAGATGATTTTAGTCTCGTCTATTTGTAAGCCAAAATTGATCATCAACATGTTGTATGCTACTTTAATATAATTATTGCATGTTTCTGTTATGGTTCATATCATTCATATTATGTTATTGGACTAACATATTAACCCAGTTCCAAGTGTCAGTTCCTATTTTTATTGTCTTTGCATCGCAGAAAAGGTCAAAAAATGTAAGTGCTCAAAAAAATTAGAAAACATTACAGAAATTCTAACTTCTAGAAAAACTCCAGGAGCCAGTGTAGATGGGACCTAGGGGGTGCCACATCACCCATGCCGACAGAGGTTGCAGCCAGAGGGGGGCTGCAGGGCCCACACACGTGGCCTCCTCGTGGCTCCCTCGTGTCGCATCTTCGCCTATATATTTCGTATGACCTACAAACACCGATGACAAAGTTATTTTTTCGGATTTTTAATACATAGCCACCACCGTCGTCCGAGGCCCTAGTTCGTTGGTCTCAGGGTCCTGTTCCGGCATCCGACCGGGACGAGGATCCACCTCTGGAGCCATCTTCATCAATCTTGCTGCTCCTAATGGCGATTCATCGATCAGTAGTCCTCCTCGGGACTGAGGGCTTGTATCAATAGCTATGTGTTTACCTTTATGTATGTGTAGTAATGATATTGCTAAAAATTGCATGTCTTGTATTTTATTAAATTGTGGTAAGCTGATGCTTTGAAAATGTTTTGAGATATTATATAAATTAATTGTTAAACATGTTTGTGGTTATTCAAGTAAGGTCTCATTAGTGGAGAATTGCCATAAAGCTTAAAGTTCTACGTTTTTCATATTTGGAAACTCCTAAGTGTAGTATGCTTTGTCGAAGTGTTTGGTTGACAAGCAAGACAATATGAGTTTTGTGGTTAATCTTATTGTATAGGAGTTATTTATCTTGTACCCATCAATATTGCATTTCTTACTAAAACTTTTGCTAGCCTAAACTTTGTACTAAGCGGGAATTCTGCTCGTGCATCCAAAATCTTGAGCCAAAAATCTTTCCACAAGTGTCCACCATACCTACCCATGCATGGTATTTCTTGCCATTTTAAGTAATTTTTTTCACGAGCTAACTTTAAACCTTCAAATTATTCCTTTCCGTGTCTCTGTTTTTAGCTCATGAGGAAGTAGTAGAGAGTTTGTAATTCCCCGTGCCAAGCAAGGTCCTTCTTTATTATTCACATGATGAGTATTACATCTAGGCTCATTTAAATTTTCCGACAGCTGGCAAGAGACTCCGCATCTTAGAAATATAAATAAACACATAAACCTCCTTCACACATGCACTCGAGAAATCGGTAAAATATGGTTAGTGGGACCAACGGAGAACAGGGTGTGACATCATTCCTCTAATAAAATGGCCACTCTCAAAACTCTAATAACTTTGTCTAGCATGGGTGCTAAGGAAATTCTTTATTACCCGTCGTTGACGAAAGCATACACCTCTCAAAATCATTTTTTACTTATGTTTTTAAAACTTAAAAAGCTCTAGCACATGATTAATCCATGCTTCCCTCTACGAAGGGCTTATCATTTACTTTTATGTTGAGTCAGTTTTCCTTTCCTATCTTCTTCACCACAAGCAAACATGTAGTGTTGATTCTTGCATACAGTTATTTACATTTTATCAATATGCTTAACCAAGATTCTTTATGTTGATATTATACATGAGATAAATAATTTGAAAGTTAGGCATTGCTAAATTGTAATCTTCCTTTGTGTTAGCTTTAAATGTTTTTTTACAAAGGCTATTGCCTAGAGAACCAACAAGTCATGTCTTGCTCTACAACTTCATGTCCCCGAAGAATTATTCATGAAAGGTTTTGACTTGACGCTCCTTTTTGATTGATATCAAATATAAATAATTGTCTTGAATCATTTTATTTCCCAGCTTACATGATTTACACCACTGATCAAGTTCAAGTTTGGTAGCATCCAAATCAAAAATTATATGTTTGTCATTTACCTACTCGAGGACGAGCAGGAATTAAGCTTAGGGATGTTGATACGTCCAAACGTATCTATAATTTTTAATTGTTTTATGTTACTTTAATATCATTATTACATGTTTCTACCATGGATTCATATCATTTATAGCATTTTATTAAACTAACCTATTAACCCAGTGCCAAGTGCCAGTTTTCCGGTTTTAATTGTCTTTACATCGCAGAAAAAGGTAAAAAAAAATCTCGGAATTTTTTTTACAAAAATTCCAACTTTCAGAAAAACTCCTCGAGCCAAAAGATGGCCCCTAGGGGGTGTCGACAGCACCCACGCGGCCAGAGGCCGGAACCAAAGGGGGGGTGAAGGATTTATGCCCCAAAAGCAATAATAACATGTTATTATTTAAGTCCGGTTCATTATTAATGTCTATGTCTTCATGCTATAACTGTTATGATAGTTGAATAAATGATTCAAAGGGACACTCACAAAAAACGTGTGGAGAATTAAACAAACAAGTGTTTCTAATCTATTCTCTAAGATTAGCTCACATGTTGTCTGATGAACATGTTTTCCTGATCATGGACTAAGTTAGGTAAAACAATTGTGAGAGTACATTGTTGGCAGTACAATAATGCTGAACTAACCCAATTGTATGATCTTGCTATGAGATATAATTGTCAACCGTCAATAGCAACATTGTTGTATTGTTGTCATAAGCATAAATCCATAGACCATGAGAATATCTAGTGACCGCACACTTGACAGATATACTTCGATTATCACTTAACTTTTTTTTTTCATGTCCTAAAGTGTGTATGGAATTTGGATTATCGATATTGGGATCCTTCTCCTCCTGACGACGGAGAGATACGCTCCGGTCCCTCTCAAGTATTATGGTATCATCCAACCATCGTGCCAGACACAACGTGAATATAGTCACAAAAGGATGTCAAAACACGAGATGAGAAGAGAGAGTGATATCGGTACGAGAATAACGGGTATAGTACAAAAGTGTTTGATTGCAGAGATACTGACATCTCACCTCGGATATCATTTAGTATCATGAAGCAAAGGGATTAATCATATGAACAACAAGAGGTCCGTTCAAGCTCTTCGTGCTTTTTATGAATGCATAGGAACCATCATGGGTGTTCACGGCTCCAATGTTGGATATTTTAGATTACAAATACTTGTTTCTATCCATATTACGTGCCTTTTACCGTCCGCTCGACGAACGAGTGCACCTGTACAATTAACCATTGTATTAGGTGTGTTGGGGACAGAAGAAGAAACCATTTGTATCTTGATTGAGGGGTCACTTTGATACTCTATCTCCCATAGATTCGATAAATCTTGTATCATCACTTAAGGGAAATTTGTTGTTGTTCTACAAACCTCTGTGCTTGGAGGCCCAACAAAATCTACAAGAATAGAAGTGTGTAGTAGAAATCAATCACTAGCTAAGGTATTTACCCCTACAATATCCAGATCAACATGCCCCTAAACAGAGTGCGAATAGACAAATGACATATCACCAATAGTAGTAGCAGAATCTTGTGGTGGTTGCGCCGGAGCAGCCGTTGCCTGATCATGTTGGTCCAGTTGCTCCATAATTGCATTAAACGGTGGCTGGGGAGGAATGTTCGAGCCAATTTGCGGGTACTCAGGTAAGACATGCAGTTGCTCTTCAAACTGCAGGTGGCTGATAACCCTCAAGTGTAAGGGATCACAACAGTTTTTGCGGAAAGTGTAACCCAACTTATTGATTCGACACAAGGGAGCCAAAGAATACTTAGAGGTCTTCACTGCTGAGTTGTCAATTCAGCAACACCTAGAGAAGCGCAAATAACACAAGAGGGGTGAAAGCAGCAGTGATTTGAGAAAAGTAGTAACAGTAACACAAAAGCAGTGATGGTGAAATATGGACTGGGGTTCATAGCTTCACTAGAGGTACGTAACTCTCCTAAGCAAGTAATCATGCATTGGGTGAACAAATTACAGTTTGACAAATTACAGAATTGCACTAATTAGTTATGACAAAGAAACCAAGTTAATGAATCATACATAGGCATGTGTTCCATCTATAGTTGTATCTAATCACAATGAGAATTGGTACAACATCTTTTGTCCTACCATCCGGTTTCAACGGGCCAATTAAGGAAACTTATGGTAA
>QRDG01000233.1:335267-510169 GCA_012064385.1 Puccinellia tenuiflora | reverse complement strand
CTGGGCGCGGGAGAGATGGGCGCGAAGAGAGGAAGGAGAGGTTTTGAGCTGAAGGGGCAAGTGAGGTTTAAAACCTAACCCTTCGCGATTTATAAAGGGGGGTAAAACCCTAGAAAGTTACAGAGTGGGTCCACAGTTAACTGTGGATAGCGTTTCAGTAAAAACGTTCCAGTGGCTAACAGACAGATAAGAAATTATAATAGAGAAAGGTCAAAGTCACAGATATGGAAGCAGCCGGCTTGTCTCAGAATGACGAGTCCTGTGACAGTGAAATCAAGTTATCTAGTCCTTGTTTGCAAAGAGTCACACCAGAACCCGGCCTGCTAGTACGAAGGCAAGAGTGGTGGCTTGAACAAGGGATAAGAGTGGATTCATTTTATATATGTATTATGTTTTTATGCAGGAATTCATCTTGGAGCTAGCAGCAAGCGACTTTGGAGCCATTGCTCAAGTGGAAGGAGTCGACCCAGAGAGTCGAACCAGCAAGTCAGAGGAAGCCGCCAAGCTGCGCCCAAGATAAATTCGGGGGCTACTGATGGGGGGATACTTTATAGGTAGGCCCATGGACCCGGAAAGTAGACCCGCCAAGACCAGGAAGGCCAACGCCGAGTCACGAGACAAGTCAGATGGGCTGGGCTGGAGACAAGCCGGCCAAGGCCCGTGTGGAGAAGGGGACACGTCAAAGATGGAGTCCAAGTACAACCCGGAGCCTAAACTTGGAAGACCAAGACGTAGAGTAGGACTCCGTATTCTAGTATGACTCGGTGTAGCCTGTAATTCCAGAGACCCGGCAGCCTTTATAAGCAGGGTCCTGGATCGTAGTAAGATAAGCTTCAATCAGTAGAAAGAAACCCTAGCCACCAGAGAGAAGTCGCCGGCTCCTGAGTTGTAGGAGCCGGGTCCTTGTAATCGAGATACCATCAAGAGCAATAACATAGAAGCAGGAAGTAGGTCTTTACCTCTAATCAGAGGGGCCGAACCTGGGTAAATCCTTGTTCCTTGACGAGATTAACCGTTCCACGTACTTCAATCACCAATGGCCCCAGAACTCATCTTCCCGGAGGAAGAACTTGCCGTGACAACCCCACGACAAATACCTATTAGCGTATTCCATTTCCAACACCTGCCAAGTGCGCGCCATGGCTAACTAACCCAGCTGCTAATTAACGACGACACGCGATATATATCATGGAATATCACGACGAAGTAGCAACTAGCATAATATTATTCTCGTGTTGCCATGTCTAGTACTGTACTGGAGTAATACGTATATAGGGCTTAAAGGTGCCACGACGCGTCCTGATCAAGCGGTCAACCCGTCCTTGATTTGCCCTCTCCATCACGCAGATTCCATCGGCTCTAGTACACGCACGTATAGCTCATGGCAGCCGCACCTGCTCTAGCTTCGCGGCGCTTAGCCGGGGGCGTCGTGCTACCTAGTCTGCTAGCCTTAACTGAACACAGGGTTAGGTTTACTCGTGACTTGGTTCTTTTCTCTGGCTCAGCGTCGATAATGTGATACACTTTGGGTTAGCGACGCGTGGGACCTACCGTGTCTCAATGACCCAAAGTCAGGTCAAAGTAAGGCAGAGAATCTCATTCGGATAGAGGTGGTGGATCATTTTTTTAAGTTAGATCACCATAGAGAAAACCCCTCCCCACCTCCGCATCGCCTACCCCAGGGCGATACGGACGTGGGGGGAGAGGACCCTGCCGCCGGCTTCAACTCCCCCCTCCCCCTCGTCCTTTACCCCCTCGCGGCAACTAGAAGACCGACAAGGTGAAGCTCGAGCGGCGATGGGTCCTTCTTCCTCGTGTACGGCGTTGGCGGCGAGGTGCCGCGGGGCCTTAAGACGAATGCGACTCAGCGATGTTGGAAGAGGCATGACCTTCCCGCGGTGGAGGAGCCCCTACTGCAACGCTCTGACCTCACACAGTGCAGATGGCCCTAGGTAGGCATGGTCTGGGCCTGTGAGCATGTTAGCGCGGTGGCGCCTAGCACCGCCGGTTGCTAGGCACCATCGTGGTGCCGCAGATGCAGGCTTGACCCACACCGTCTAGCCCCAATTTCAGTTATGGTCGTGGTGGGGACGGTTGTAGAAGCTTCCTACCCGGCTGACGGCCGGTTTGACTCGCTTCTTGTCTACGGTGGAGCTAAGGGGACTCCTTTATGCACGTGTCCTATGGCTATGGGTCGACATCAGGACGGGGTGAAATCCATGCGTAAAGGTGATGGCGACACCCGAGGACGTCTTCATGCCGCTGTCCCAGCTTCCGCCTCGAGCATCACGGGAAACCCTAGATCCATCCATCCGATCGGTCGGTGGTGTTACGGCCGTGTCGCTGCCCTCCTTGGAGGCGTCGCCTAGCTAGGTAGTTCGTGAAGGTATCAGTGTGCTAGTTGGATTCAGTGTCGGCCGTCGCTCAGAGCGTGGTCTTCCATGGCGCGTCGGCACTTACTGTTCGTCACCTCCTCCGGCCTGGTTTGTTCCCGCCGCTATCTCGTCGACTCTTAGGCACTTATTGGGCGGACAGTGCGTTGTCTTGTGCCATCCCGGAGTTCGAGATGGGTTTGTGAAGTTCAGCTCGGTGTATCGCTTCCTCGCCTTTTTTGGGTGAAGACGGTATAAGGCGAGTCCGCGTCGTTTTGGTTGGTTTGGGTTGTGTTGTAAACCGTGTGCCGGCGCGTATAGGGATGGCAATGGGTACCCTGTACCCGCGTATCCTGCGGGTAAAAACCTTATTAGAGTAAGGGTTTGGGACTATAAAATACCCATGGGTATATAAATAGGAAATTCTTGTGCCCATCGGGCAGAGCGGGTACGGGCATGGGATTGCATAACCCATACCCGCATGCCCTTGTACCCATATAAATTATGTCAAGCGGGCTTACTTTAATTAAACCTAACCTAATTTTCTAATCATCGCATATGCACTAGGCAGGTCAACTTAAGGATTGTCACGATCGATCGGACAGTATACATACAAGCTTCAACTCTGTTCCATAATCTCATGATCTAAAGGAGTAAATGATGCTAGATTAAACCCCTAATAGGTAATCGTTGCATGCCATACGCATATACGCTATGTTGCATCTCTCCATACGCAGATTGAGTTTATGAATTTAATAGTATAGACTATGTGTTGCTGTTTATGACTACGTATGGTCACATTATCTCAGTTTTTTTCTCAATTGATATGTGTTGAAAATGTGGGTATTTTTACCCGCGGGTATCCCTTTACCCTGTCGGGTGAAGGGTATGGGAAAAAATTGTACCCGCTTACGGGTATGGGTACGGGTGATGGGCAAGTTCAGAAGGCACGGGTAAGGGTATGGGATGGCTCCACCCGCACCCATACCCTGCGGGTGCCATCCCTAGGCGCGTATGTATCGTGTAGACTTTTTGGGCCGTCTTGGCTTCTTCTTCTATGAAAATTGGTACACTTTTCAGGGTTTATCCTTAAAAAAGGTTCCTACTCATCTGTTTAGCTCGGTATGTAGCACTGAAAAATGAAATCATATCAATCGCATCCCTATGGTGTCACGGTATTACTGGAAAAATAATAATAACCGTGTAAGGTTGCTAAATTGTCGGTCCAGAATCAACTTGACCAATTATTATGATATACAACGTGACTTTTTGTTATAAAGATTTTTAAAACAGACACGGCATGATTCGTATATTGCATTAGATATTTGGATATTCAGATATTCGGTCCTTGCTTCATTTAGTAGGTAGTATTGAGGTGCTAACTCGTTCTCCCCGAGGTTCATATTGCACCAAATTGGTTTTTTTGGTTAACATCGCCCTCTCCGTTAATTCGTGCAATTGGGATAAGCTAGCCGGCCATTCCCCACCAATTGGATTCCCATCTATTCTCAATACAGGAACATAATGCCCCATCCCGTGTACTTATTAGCGTGTTCACGGCAGTGTACATCGAGCTACCATATATGCAGTGTGTTATCCATTTCCAGCACCGGCCTGCGAGTACGTCGCCATGGCTAATTAAGTCTAGCTATTGCTAACGACGACGACACACGATATCATGGAATATCACGACGACGAACTAGCATGCATATATTCTCGTGTTGCGATGTCTAGATCAATCACCATTCGGTAGCTAGCTAGCTAGGGACGATGCTTCTAGGTTCTAGCTAGCTGCAAAGTAGTTGTCATATTTCTTCCCTTATTTTGTTTTGCCAGGCCCACCGGATTTTAATTCCACGATGCTCTCTCTTTCTCTAGCTACAAAGTAGGCATCATGAAGCTAGTCTCCGGCTCCATTATTTCCAAATGATTGTTCCATTAGCTTAATTAAGCAACACACATGCGTCCCTCCAAATCACATGTCTAATCTGCTGCCTTCTTGGTGCTGCACACTGTTGGTAGCAATATAGAGTAGGTTAATTTAGACTAGTCATGTCGGAAATTTGTTTTGAAACTTGGAAGTATATGCTTCCGTTACTCGAAAAAACATTTAGAAATGTTAAAACATTCTGAATCAAAAATTAGTGTAAACATCTTGATATTCTATGTGTCCATGTCACATTTAACGCAAAAATGACATTTTTTTGTGGGCAGTATAAACAAATAAAAAAAATCTTGTTTTGTTTTTAGACTAGTCATGTCGGAAATTTGTTTTGAAACTTGGAAGTATATGCTTCCGTTACTCGAAAAAATATTTTGAAATGCTAAAATATGAAGAAAAAAATTAGCGTAAACATCTCGACATTCTATATGCATATGTCAAATTTATCGCAAAACCGACATTTTGTGTGGGCTGTGTACAAAAAAAGTCTTGTTAAAAGGTTTTTGTAGCAACATATTTTGTCTTTTCTATACACGACACAAAAAAAAGTCAGTTTGATGCCTTCTGGTGTTTTTACTCAAAAAAAGAAAAAATTCAGCTTTCTGTTAAACGACTTCCTGGACCCGTGGATGTCGTGATGTACGCATGAAATTTTTTGTCCAATTTTTTTTAACATGTCAAGTACGTTTATAATATAACTTAAAAAATCGGCGGCATATGCTCCCAGATACCCCAACGTTGCCCCCCATGTGCTCTACTAACTGTAAACTTATTTCTGTAAAATTTCTGCGTCGTGAGGCAGATAATTTTTATGAAGAAAACCAAAATGGTCGAGCCCATGTCTTCCAAACTCTTCGGGACCATGTCACGACGTACAACTGGCAGAAAAAAAAACGCTGCAAGCTAGCGTCGCACTGTGCCGGGGCACTGACAGCACACCAAAACACAAACATTTCCAAGCAGCAGACCCATTAGAAAACTCGTTTCTGACAAACACCCATTTAAAAAAAGGGCGTTTGAAAATCAGTTCTTACACAACACGAGAAGATTCACCGACGACCGGGCGATGACGCGAGCCAACATGTCACCCACGTAGCCAGATCAGTTCCCCCGGCGCTGGCAGCGGCAGTAGTTCGTTTTTTCCGGTGGAGGCAAACAAAAATCCACGAGCCCAGCCACCGGGCAGGGGTGATAAACAAACCAACCCAACAGATCGCCACCACCATTTCCGGCGGACGGATCAGGCGGCGCCGGCCGGCGGTCACATCACATGGCCGTCGCATGTGCGCATCTGGCCACCACACATGCCGCCATGTTTCACCTCGCCCAGCTCACCGGGGATCGACACTGCGAACTGTGACTCTGTGAGATTCGATCGGAGGAGTCGCCGCCGTCCCATTGGCCGCCGCGCGCCGTGAATTTTTGTTCCTTTGCGGACAGAGGTTTACGGCGGTTGGCGTGGAGCGCTGGTTGACGGAAGGAGGCGCCGGCTCACGGACAAGATTCACTTGCTGTGCGAGGTGTGGGCTGTGGATAAAGATAGGAATTTGTGGGCACATGCTCCTGGATCTCGATGCCGCCATGGTTGCGTCCGTCAGCGACGGTAAGCAAACCAGGTTTTATACTACCGGAGATTGTACCACTGGCGTGCAGATCATCCATGGCCGTGGCCGGTGAATTATTTTATTTACCGAGGTGATAACTGCTTGCTTATACTGTACAGGCTAGCTAACTAACAGTTAATTTGTTTTGACAGGTGGTCGGATGGAGATTTAGATGCCGAGGAATCGTGGTCGGCGATGAGACAGACGGACGGATGTACATTACCGCTGAGAAGTAAATTAATTTTCTTACTGTGTGGTTTCTTAACTAGGAAAGTGTTAACGCGCTGTTACCGTCACTCAGCAAGCTGTGTTAGCTCACACTGCTAGCTGTCACAGTTTCTGCGTGTTATAACTTGCTTCTGTTATTGGACGGGCTGATTCAAAAAAAAAAGAAAATACACATAGTTTAACAAAAATATTTTATGAAACAACGGAAAAAAAAACCAGGACAGGAATGAGAAGAAAACATGTCATTGCCAACAATCAAAATGTTGAGGATGGTAAATTCTGCTTAAAAGGCGGGGGGAAAGGGAACACAGCGTCGTTACGACATGCTCGCAACCGCCTCATCGCCCAAAAACTACATCCTCAATCCCCCCCCCCCCCCCCCCCCACCTCCCAAAACCCACATACGCACATCAACACAACCTGTCTGACACTGTGTGTTGATGTTGGCGGCTCGAACCCGCTTACCTATAGTCCGTGAACTTAGCGGATACGATGATACCGTTATATTATGTTTACCTACTAGCACCTTACGATGGCATGCATTGAATACCTAGGAGTACAGAGACGATAAAGTGTAGGAAGCGATGGTCAGAGACCTCGCTAAGACTTGTTGGGTCGTCTCTCCGCCTAGGGTATGGCGACAATGATCTCATCATTCTTCCATAACAACAAGAACTATGAGCAACATTATATAAGCCATCATGGGAGGTAGGGGGCAACGGCGTAGAGGAACTATGATGTATTCCCATTTTATTGGCGTGAAGGTAAGAGCGAGCTGAAAATTGGCGCGAACGAGGGCGGTGGAGACGCGAAGGGATTATGCTTGGAGGGCACGCCTATACATATTTTTTTTCTTCCACGTATATGATATAGTCTGTGATTAGAGATTTCTACCTCCCGGCTCTAGTGATCTCTTTATTCTTCAAACATGAAAAATCATATTTACAAGTATTAAAAAATTCTTGATGAACTCTATGATGTATTCTACGAACGTGTCAAATCTCACTTTGAAATATGTAGTATCCTGAGCTATGAAAAACTGCAAAAAAGTAAGGATATGAGCATAGTGAAGAGTGAAGGTTTTTAAACTACAAATTTATCCGATTTTGTTATTTATGTGTAGCCTAGAATTACAAGAATTTAGCATTGCAATTTCACATGTTGTTAGGATACATCGTTGTCCTGTATTTTCTTTAGAATTTTTAGTACTTCTAAATATGATTTTCGGATTTGAAAATAAAGGGATCACTAGATCTCTAGAACCAAAATAAAAACCGATGATCTTTAGTCTACTTTACTCCCTTGAAGCTAAGAATGTACACTTGTGATTTGTTCCAACAACTAGCTGCCTATTATAATCGTACACATGAGATTTATCCTAGGAAAACCACATAAGAAGCTTTGACCAAGAAAAGTTGATCTCACACACTCACCACACCAGACACCAACCAAAGGCATAGCTAGCTGCTCCTTCTAAATCCACATTTCGAATGAGAAAAAAAAATGAAAGAAATAGGCCAAAAGAAGACATAAATGAATGCGCAGTCCACACCAAGATCTTCATCCTCTCCTCCCTTTTTCCCACCCGCCACCGCCAGCCACCTCCTCCCTATTAGTACACGCGACGCCATCTCTCCCCTCGCCGCCGTCTCCGCCGAGTCCACCAGCTCGGCCGCCACCTGCCGCTGTTCCCTCCTCGTGGAGGCGCGGACGCCAAGCTGCAGTCTTGTAGGTCTCTCCGTGCGTGAGGCCGAGCCATGGGGCCAGCGCCGAGGGAGCCCATGAAGCAGCGGGTGAACCGCTCCCTGCTCCGCCTGACCGACAGGGACACGGAGGCCATGGCCGCCAACGAGCTGGACGCGATCGCGCGCGGGCTGGACGCCGACGAGCTGCCGGCGTTCCTCGCCGCCGTCTCCGACACGCGGTCCTCCGACAAGACCCCGCTGCGCCGGCACTCGCTGCGGCTGCTGGCCCTCCTAGTCTCCGCGCACCCGCGCGACGCCGTGGCGCCGCTCGTGCCCCGGCTCGTCGCCGCCGCGCTGCGCCGGGTGCGCGACCCGGACTCCTCCGTGCGCGCCGCGCTCGTCGACGCCGCGCGCGCCGCCGGGGCCGCGGCCCCCTCCGCGCCCGACGCGCTGGGACCGCTCGCCGACGCGGTGCTCCACGAGCAGGACCAGTGCGCGCAGCTCGGCGCCGCGCTGGCGGCGGCCGCGGCGGTCGAGGCCTCCGCCCCGACGGACGACCTCGCCGCCTACCTCCTGCCGCTCCTCCCGCGCCTCCTCAAGCTACTCCGCAGCGCCGCGTTCAAGGCCAAGCCGGCGCTCATCTCCCTCATCGGCGCCGCCTCCGCGGCCAGCGACGGCGAGGCCGCCGCCACCGCCGTGCCGTGTCTCCGCGACGCGCTCGCCGGGGACGACTGGGCCGCCAGGAAGGCCGCCGCCGAGGCGCTCGCGCTGCTGGCCCTGGAGCACGGGGACGACCTCGCCGCGCACAAACCCTCCTGCATTGCCGTCTTTGAGGCCAAGAGATTTGATAAGGTCTAACACCCTTGAGATCTTTCGCTCCGGCAGGCATCCTCGTGGATCTGCTCCCCCGTCGAGGTTTCTAACATTTTCTTGGCAATGCAGGTGAAGATTGTGCGGGAGTCCATGAACCGGATGATCGAGGCCTGGAGGGAGATCCCCGACGCGGAGGAGGATGTGTGCTCCTCCGACGCGCTGCCATCCCAGGCGAGATCTTCTTCTCTCACAGGTGATGTGGCGTTCCAAGAAGCACTAGTGACTACTTTTTTTTCATTCTTTGGGTATTTGAAAGTGAAACTGTTTTGAAGGTTTGAGTAAACTGTTATCTGTAGTTTGGACTATGAACATGTTTGGTAAAAGACAGAAGTGGATTAGGTAGGACAGTCCTTTCCTGGTATACATGACAAAAGGAATTTCTAAAATGTTTTGATTAGATATGTACACATTTCTTGGATTTCCTGGTAAATAATGTCCCTTTTCTGAATTCTGACATTGTTTGGTTTTGTAATCAAACAGACAGTGCAAGCGATGGTCGGTACCCGGTTACAAAGAGGAACATGATGCTGGCAAGCAGGTCACCCCCATCAGATGCTTTGCGCAACGCCAGTAACAGAAGGAGAAGTCCTCCTTCCATCAGAAACAAGAAGAGTTCGCCGCCGTCCCCTTCACGCGGTGGCGATGCGGACCAAGCCAGGAAATATGACTATAAGGTCAGCGTTACCGTTGCCGCAGATGCCACCCCGATTAAGACGGTGACCGAGGAGAAGCTTCTGAAAGAGGGTAATGTTAGAGCGAGGCTTGAAGCGCGGAAAATGCTTTTCCAGAAGAGTGGCGAGAAGGGGTACAAGAAGTTGGCCGGGCTCAAGTCAGGGTCCAGAGTTGTTCCATACAACGGAGATGGTGACTCAGAAGAGAGTACCGAGGTGGAGGATGGTCCTGAGGAGTTTAAGCCTGACGAGCCTGAGGAGTTTGAGTCGGCGCACAAAGATGAGGACCTGTCGAAGATCAGGATGCAGCTAGTTCAGATTGAGAATCAGCAGACAAACTTACTTGATCTTCTCCAGGTAAATTTTCCTTGTTATTTCGTATGTCATGTCTTAAGAACCCCAAGTACTTTGCTACTGGGCTAGCCAGATACATCTCCAGTGTCTGAGAATAAGATTACCTACTCCCTCCGATTCATAAAAAGTGTCGCTCATTTTGTACCAAGTTAGTACAAACTTTGTACTAAGTGGGCGACACTTTTTATGGATCGGAGGGAGTAGTAAACAAATTGAAAAAAAAAAGTACTGAAGTAAAAGAAAAAAAATTGATTATACACTTTTGGTCAACATAAACATTGGTCCAAAGTTCATGCATTCCTCCGGGTTTTCAGATATTGAGCATGACCGAGAGTTGGTCTCAGTGTATAGCATTGAACCAATGATTGTTGGTACGAATCATGCATCCATTGAATGTGTCTTGATGGCACTAGCCCAATGAGACATCAAGACATGAGCAATGGCATGGTATGGGGACAACCTGGACAGGTGCATGCCATTTAGTGCCTATATGACAATGTCTTAATCAGCAAAGCTGTTGAAGCATATTACTATGGTCTTGTTTTCATTTTTCACATAACCCATTATGAGTTTTTTGTACATTTTTCCTCTCTTGTTCATTAGAGGCTGAGAACACATCTGACACCTTTTTAATTGCCTTTCTTCATCAGAAATTTATGGGGAGCTCCCAGAATGGCATACGTTCCTTGGAGACAAGGGTGAACGGTCTAGAAATGGCATTGGACGAGATCTCGCGTGACCTGGCTGCCTCTTCAGGAAGGATGCCAAACAGTGAGCCTGACACGAACTCCTGCTGCATCCCGAGCCCAAAATTCTGGCGGAGAAATGATGGCGGCAGATACTCTTCGAGGTACCCTGTCGCCGACATAGCGAACTACTCTGAGGAGAGCAGAACTTCATCTAACAAGTGGGAGAGGCAGAAGTTTGGAGTTCAGGGTGGGTTCGTCACCAACCCACTAGCAGAGCCAAACACTTCGTATGTACGGAGCACGGTGGTTGCTCAGGAAGGCACGAGGCAGAATTCAGCCCAGTACAAGTCAAGGTAGGTAAGTCGATCGATGTGAGCTCAACCTCAGTATCTGTAAGTAAGTCCACGCGACTAGATACGGTAGGTACGCCAACTAGATGTGCCGAGTACACCTTGAGAACTGACAATAACATCACAACATATGAGTAGCTGTTTTCTTGGATATGGAAATATGGAATATCAAGAGTTATCAAATTTATGGTAGTACACCAACATCATGCAATGCACCTTCCGCAGAATTTTCCTTGCAATTATGATGATGCTTCCTTGTCATTTCACACTCACCCACATTTATTATCGAATTTCTTAATTATAGCTTATTCTCTCATATCCAGCCATGAGGTTTATTAATATGTTTCATCCCTTTCAATTTTATTCAGGATGGTTTAGGCGCGACAAAGATGCTCCATCTGAAACCTGAACCACCTGTGTTAAACAAGGCGGGAGCATCTGAAGTACGTCGCCTCCCACAACATTCTTGGAGGCTGTTCTTCTTTTTCGCCAGGATTCAAATATGAGTTGTACATGAGTTATGGAGTTTTCTTCGCGAGTTGCTTCACCCCTGCGGAACAGATCGTGGAATCAAAAGTGAGACCTGCCAGTTGGACACCGTTTGTATTATACATCAGGTGGAGGTTTAGAATTTAGTGTATCTTTTACTGCTTGTACATAGTTTGGATACAGCACAGTTGGCAGTTGCCTATGTGCGTGAGAATTGAGATGCACTTTGAACAAATGTTCTTGAGTATGCTGATGCTGAGATTATGAAAGCAAAAGATCTAGTGCTTGAGTGCTTCTGTCTCTTGGTGTTGCTAGTTTGGGCCTTATTTTGTCCCCAGGCGCCAACTGTCTACTTGGGAGTAAGAAATTTTTGCAAGATATTTTATACATGCTGGACGAACGAAAAAATCACTGAAACTGGTAAAAGTTGACCTAAGAGTGTTACGCAGCAATCCAAAGCCTGAAAGGTTTATCAAACGGGGTATCTAAACAAACATGATGCACGGGCCCTAATGTTTTTCCAACATGCATACAGAAACGCCAGGTAAGAAAGAAACAGATCTATACAAAACCTAAAACAGAACACGCCAGTTTCAGTATACAAAACACTGAACAAAAGTTCACGAGATATGTAGCAATCACTGATGAATGTGTGCCCCGGATAGGACCAGGGCGCGCCTTTCTTCAGAAAAATGTATACAATCAGAATTCGCAGGATATGAAATCGGTCATACAACAAGAATCATGTGCCTAGACTATCTCAGATCTTGTCCACCAGGTTACTCGCTACAACAGTGAGCGCATTAGCTGGAATAACACGCCACAGCAGTGAGCGCAAAGCTGCAATAATTGTGGAGGTGATTGCACATAGAAATGCAAGCTATTTGATTAACTTGATCTGACTTGCCTCAAACTCACAATTCGCCAAGCGACAATCACCAAGAAGAAGATGAAGTATGTGGTCCTCACAGATAAAAAGAAAGGCTGCAATCAATGAAATAACTGAGCCGCGACTCCCATGGTAATGTCCAGAGGTTCCATAAAAGACCAAACGCCTGTATGTATAGGAAACATGTCGGCAATCAGCTTCAATTCATCAACTGTATGTCAAACTCGATGAACACATATAGATGTGTCAGAACAGGTCTTCCAGCACCATCAAGATGCTACTACCAACTATTCCGAGTAAATCTTTCTCCAGTTAGCGACAAAGCAGTGTCAACATAGTGTCTTGACATACTACTCTTCCGGCGATGACGGTGGCTGTAGGTCTAACTTGTATGCCTGAATTTCCATTGGTGAGATGAGGACGTTGCCCTCCTGAGCCACATCACCGATTTGCTCGAGATACCCTAGCATTTCAGGGTCATCGTTTAAGAGGTTCAGAGAGGTCGCCTTCACATTTAAAACTGATAGGTCTTTGAACATGTCGAATAGGTTTACAGGCTCTTCCCCGATACTTGTACACTGTAACCCACCCCTTTTGCAGTAAGATGCATCCCAGCCCCTTCTCTGCAGCAGCATGGCAAATCTTGGCTCAGCTGCTTCGGCATGAGGAAATTTTAGAGGCTGAGGGACCTTCAAGTTGACAATATGTACATCGCAGGGCAAAGAAGTAGCTAATGGAGCAAACGTCTGTTGAGGAAGCTTGAAGGATTTTTCAAGAGGTTTTTTGCTCACAAAAGCATGCATCGGGTAATTCAGGTGTGCCCCCACACGGTGGGAGAGGATTGACGGTTGAAGAGTAAGCAAATTGTGGGATTTGGGCAAAGCAGACACATTTGACTCCCTGAGGAGATGGAAGATCACATTCATGGGCCGGTTGTCCATTACCCCCTGCCCCAAACCACGACCGTCGTCCCGAACCAGCCTACGATCCAACATAATTTCCATCCATCCATTTTTTAAGCTTGCTGCCCCTAATGATTGCTTGGAGTGTACTGAAAACCGGTGGCCAAGCGAATCCTGTAGGAAGGCAAGTGATGGCATTGGGTAATAATTGCCCTGCAAAGGGATTTTATCATATGTCTGCCTCCTGCTCATCTGAAAGCCATTTAGATCAGAGTAGAACACTCTCTGGTTGTCAATACCTGTCTTGTATCTGACAATCAGCTCCCTGTCATCAAATACACGGCCTACAAGTTCAACATGGTATTCCTTCTCAATTAGCATATCTTGTGTAGAGTCCCCACAACTATAAATACGTGTGCTATGTGTGAGAGGTGACTTATCCCACTCCGTCTTTGGAAGGGAATGGGCTTCTTGAACCAATGGCCCTTCAGTTAGGATGAAATATCCTCCTTCCTCAACAATTGGCCGTGCTTCCCCAACAGGTTTGAACAAGTATGCCCCACTTCCACGGCTGCTGTACATGGCAATTTCTTCGCCTATCTCAGTTTGTTCCCCATTTTTGTGACGAGTTACTGTCTGGAGGAGGCCATGACTTACATCAAAAGAAAGAGTATGATAAGAGTTCTTCATCTCCACAGTTTTGCCTTCAAGCTTTGAACAATGATATGGTTCAGGACAAGGAAATTCTTGGGAAGCTGTGAATGCTTTTACCACAGCAGGAGTAGCCTTTTCACAATCCTGGCCAGTGGCCACATAGTAGGTCTCTAAACCCAGTGCAGGAACAGAAGCTCTCCAATAAAGACGGTGCTGGCCAGTAGATATCTTTTCGCCATTGACATACTGCCACTCAGGGGAAATTTGACTTTTCAAACAGGACCAACTTGAATTGAAAACAGATACATCAGGATTGCTTACAACAACCATAACAATCTCATCCCTTGTTTGCTCTAATGGATTAAAAAAGACAAAGGAATGTGCCTTCCCTTCATGAGGTATGAGAACCCTATGCACAGGTTGGACATCAAACTTTGACCGTTCCTGCACCGGCTCAAAATGTGATAAAATGGTAGGATCGGATCTGTCATGGACATCTCCCAAAAGCACTTCGACTGCCCTGGACATAAATAGCTGCAAGTCTTGCAAAGAAGTGTGCATTCGAGTCCCATAGTCCAGTACAACATGATCCTTAGCTGTGCCAGTCACCCCATCATGATGCTGAAAAAGTGCCAAATTCCTCCTTGCTGCTGTTAGTTTGTGAGAGAAACTGATGGGAAGTTTTGCACACTGAAATCTCTGACAGTATCCAAGAACAAATGAACTCAGAATCTCCGAGGCACGGAGTGTCTGCTCTAGAACGCGGTCAACTGCTTTGAAGAATGGCCTTGATACATAGTAACCACTCCAGTAATCCTGATTTCTGTCAGCATATGTAAAGAAATCCCCTGAAAGTGTTGGAAAACCTTGTAGCTCAACAGAACCAACTTCACCAGGGCGTGAATAGTTTATCTTTTCAGCTTCATCTCTCAGTGTAGAGAAGTAATCCTCCAGGGTTCCAAATTTGACTTCAGCATTCAGATGGGGATTAGAGTTTATGTAATCAAAAAGCTTTTCATAATTGCGGAACTGTGCTTCTGCTTCCTCGGTATTAACATACCGGAAATCATCTCCCAAAGGAATGAGAAGTGTATTTGTTCTGTACAGAGTTGACTTTTTCCTGTATTGATCTAGAAGTTTTGTTGCTCTCTCTTGCACATTGTTTGAATCTGTTTCAACTGGGTCAAATCTCCATGGACAAGACTCATAGCTGAAACCACGCATTCGAGCAAAGTCAAACTGGCAGCAGATAGCTGGTTCTGGTCCGCAGGTGTGTGGTATGTCATATGAATAGAAGGGCATCATATGAACAAATATGTCTGTCGTTTCCTCGATATCCCAGTTCTGCCTCCACAAATATTCAAGATTCTGTTTCATCGCAAGCTCCTTTTTCAGCTCATAGTGTGTTCGCTGGATTAACATATTATGGAAACCCATTCTCCTCAGTAGATAAGCCATGGTGGATGAATAGCCAAATGGGTCAATGGACCAAGAATTCTTAGGAACAATTCCAATGGTCTCATTGAGCCACATGTTCCCCTCCATCATCTGAGGTAAAGAAATTAGGAAGTCATATTACATAGCACCATATAATAGTTTCATTACCATATTATAAACATGATGCACCGAAAATAAGTATATATCATATCTCATATGAACTTGTCATCATGATACGTTGCAACTGCATATGGACAGTGAAATCAAATAGAAAGTACACTGATTCTATCTATTAGGTAGTTCGTCCCAATATGTTCTTCAGGTGTACTATCAAACGTAGACTAAGATGGTATCAATCAAAACTATTCAACGTAAATGGAGGACAGAAGAAGGTCCATTCGTACATTTCCAGACTGATTAAAAGCATGAGAAAAACAGCACTAAGAAAGATCGAGTGCAGCTTAAAATCATGAGCAGAACATCATGGTTGTTAAATAAAACCGTAGATTATAAAAAAAATATACCATCCTACTAAGGTGGTTCCTTGATTTGTACAGTTCATTCTTTTTATTTATTTTGTTTTCAGTACAATGGGATATACAATAGGGAAAGAACACTTAATTTCATGAATCAGGTACAGATGAAAATCATAGCATGACATAATTAATATACAGAAGATCAGAAACATAGTGCAAAATACATAAATACTAGTGATGATCTGAGTGTACTTGCCTGCTCTATGATGGCAAAATAATGGGAGTTTGCCTGCATTTAAGAAACAGCGGGATAATAAGTTTCTTATTTTAGTAATAAATACATTACATGGAAAAATCATGTGAAAAAGAAGTTCCTTTGAGCAAACATGTCATGTGAAAAGATAAACAATTCAGAGGATTAAACCACAACATACAGAACTCAACAAATGCAACGACAATAAGTAATAAGCCACTAAGGTTTATCTATATAAAACAAAATCAGTAAAATATCAGTAACATGTTTTTCATCAAATGCTCCTCTCAGATAGTACCAAAATCTCACAATTCAGATTCTTATTCTCACAGTACAACAGTCATAGCATAATTTTACTATGGTATACTCATATTTATGTTATTATATACTAACTGACTGACAGACACAAAGAAGCTCGAAGCAGAGATGAAACATTGAAGCAAAAATATATGAAACATGTCAATGTTGTTTGTGATCCTTTAGCCATGGTGTTAAATGTTGAGTCTCCTCTCCATGTACACCAACATCCAGTATGCTAGGTACACTTTCTTTTAGAGTATGTAGTGGATCAAGTAGCATCACACATGCTCTTGTAATTTTCTGGTTTCTAAGCCATGGTGAGGGCAGACAGCTCAAAACATTTGCATATACACAAAGTATACCCAAAATGACCGGTAAGCATCAACCGTGAGCCAGTTATTATTAGGTAAAACATGAAATGAAAATCCATTCCATGTATGGCCAGCCACAAATGGAAACATGCCATGCCAAAATTAAGCAAACAGATACCATGATAGATATAGTCCTAAAACCCTATCTAAACCACAAGATTTTGCTTGGCTCACCTCATCGTTCATGACCCAGCCGCCACTGACGATCTCGAGCTGCCCATTCCGCACGAGCTTGGCGAAGTCTTCCTGCTTCTTACGCGGGGCGTCGCGCCACCACCTCTCCAGGTACGACATCTCCTCCCATATGAATTTCCTGCGCGGATCCTGCACGGCGAGACAAACAAAAAATTCGCCATCAGAAAACACACGATCGAGACCCTTTTAAGAAAAACTACGTTTCGCGCGGAGATCTACCTTGGAGAGGGACTCGACGATGGTGTCGAGGATGTGGCGCGACTGGCGCTGGTAGTACTCCTCGACGGTGTGGATCCAGCCGGGGTCGTTGTGGGAGTGGGGCGCGACGAAGACCTTGAGCTTCTCGCCGTCCCACTCGTCGCCCTTGTAGGCGACCTCCCACCCCTGCTTCCACGCGCCGCCGTCCACGTCCTGGAACTGGATCCGGTCGTAGAGGTCCCTGGTGGTGATGTCCACGGGCGCCTCGCGGCCGGCCCGCGCGGCAACGGCGGCAGCGGCGGCCTCCGCGGCAACGGAGTCGCGGCGGAAGGCCGGCCTGCGGGTGAGGCGGGCGCGGGCCCGGTTGGGAACCGGCGCGGCCGAAGGGCGGGAGGTGGGGAGGCCGAGGCGGAGGAAGGCGAAGAGGAAGAGGAGGAAGAAGAAGGCGGCGGCGAGGTAGAGGACGCGGCGGGAGGAGGAGGAGGAGGATGAGAAAGGGTGGGGCCCGCGGCGGCGGGAGGAGGAGGCGGGGGAGGAGAGGACCTTGGCGCGGTGGTGGTGCGCCTTCGGCTTGGAGGTGGTCGGGAGGAGGGCGCCGGGGCGGCCGCCGCCGCCTGAGAAGAGGTGCATCGCCGGCGGCGGGGGAGGAAATGGGGGAGTCGGGCGGCGGCGAGTGCACTGGCCTCTCCGATTAGCTTTTCCGGTGGGTCTGGTGATATTTTTTGGGTGCGCCCCGCGTTAACGTGCAACGGGGTGGTGGGCCCCTACGTGGTATTGGTCACTGACAGGTGGGCTCGCTACGTTTTGGTTGGTGTTTATGGTGGTCGAATTTTCAGATCCGATATAAGACAGGTTCTGTAATTAGAAGGAGAATTATGAGTTTGTTCCGAAGTTGTTCCGATTTTAGCTTGGTAGCCCGGTCGAACTCACAGATTCTCATCTCAACCTAGCTCACCTGCCAATTTGTTATTTGGTAGCTCGGGTCGGGCCGCCTCGGCAGTGCCGGCTTCATGCGGAAAACACCTCTGGGCAGTGCCGGGTTGCGAAGCTCGAATCAAGCTTCGCAGCTCGCCCAGGCTGAACTCATCCCGCAGAGTACTGTTCTGCGTGCCCAAACGCACGCATGCGGCCGCCCCAGCTCGGGCACTGTTCACCTGCCCCCCACACGCGTGCCCGTTGCGGAGCTCTAGAGCGTGGTGCCGACCTCCCACCTGCCACCAGTGACCGACCCCGAGCCGCCCTCTCTCCCGCCGCCCGCCTCTTCTGCCCGGTGCCTGAGCCGCCCTCCTCCCGCCGCCCTCCGCCCACCTCCACAGCCTTGGCGGAGACCTCTCCACGACGGTGTCGGAGCTGAGGCCCACGGGGAGCTCGTCGGATAGGAGCTGAGGCGCGCGCGCGAGCTGAGCCCCACCGACGGGCCTCAGGCACTCTGGCGCAAGAACGAGCCGCACCAACGCTTCGTCTGAGAGGCACGGTGAGCACGGCGGCGGCCTCCTCGACCTCGACGCGGAGCACGACGGCGGCTCCTCTCGCGGAGCTCGACGGTGCCGCCCCGCCCGGCCTCGTCGGAGAAGGAGCTCGGCCGGCCTCGTCGGCAGGAACGGAGGTGGGCTACGGCGGCGGCTACTTGGCCTATTCGACTCATGCGGAATCAGCTGAAACAATGGCTCTGGTTGATCCAAAGTTGTGGTTGAGTCTGATTGCTTAGCGGTTGTGGAAGCAGCAAATGATTTACCAAATTATCTTGGAAGGAATGTGGCAATATATGTCGAATGCTATAAATGTCACACGAAAAACTCGCGTATCAACATTGCAGAAGAGAGGCAAACAAGATTGCGGACAGTTTAGCTAAGTTCGAAATTAGTAGAGAAGTTCATGGGTTCTGGGAGGATGACCCCCCCCCCCCCCCCCCCGGCTTTTATTTCTTCAATGATTGTAAACGACATGGCCATTATATGATGAAATAAAGTCTTTACCCTGTCAAAAGATATTCTATGGAAAACCTAGATGGATTCCAACAGATTCTTTTCAAAAATCATGGGACCTTAATCATATTGATTTGTTGGTTTTTATGGACACTCGTTCTTTACCGATTGCCAAGTCTACCATAAGATCCTAAAGAAGTACGAAGGCCGAGTTGGACACGAAACTGGCAAGTCTACCATAAGATCATGGAAAGGTACGGAAGGCCGAGTTGGACACTCAAGCGGGAAGAACAAGGCAGGAGCGATGCTTGGAGACGACGAAGCAAGCAGGAGACAGAAATTTGAAGATTAAAAGTCGCCAATGCCACGCTATACAGTGAAGGCCAGAAGTAGGAGTCTGGCTCAAGCTCAAACACCAAAGAGGAGTCGACCCCGAATGAACCAAAGTGGTAATCATCAACACGGCTAGAATGCTAGCTCACGTGTGAAGACCTAATTCGCCCCCTTAGTCTTGGGTTTGGCAGGAAGACGATGAAAGGACAAGAATATCGTCTAGAGGGGGGGGGGGGGGGGTGAATAAGCAGTTTAAAACTTTTACGATTATGACTTGATAAATGCGGAATAAAACTAACGTTTAATTTATCAAGCACAAAACCTAATATACTAGGTTCACCTATGTGCACCAACAACTTATGCTAAGCAAGATAACGACAATGTGATAGCAAGATATATTACTTCAAGCACGAAGGTGATAGCAAGATAACAACAAGGTGATAGCAAGATGTAAATTACATAAGTAAAGAGCTCGGGTATAGAAATAACCGAGGCACGCGGAGACGAGAATGTATTCCCGAGTTCCTCCTTGTTAAGGGAGTACGTCTCGTTGGAGGGGTGTGAGCTCGCCACAACATGCCTACTCAACGCCACAAAGGCCTCACCCTATTCTCCGATGAACCTCGCCACAAAGGCTCGGTTCACCTTCCACTATCGGAATCCTTTAAGGTGGAATTCAGAGCCTTTACAAAGTTCTTGAGGCACACACCCACAACTCAATCGGGGGCTCCCAAATCACCACAACACCGTCTAGGGTCCAAAGACCCAAGAGTAATAAGCCCTCACACTTCACCTCCACGAATCTTCATGGAGAGCACAAACCAATGCAACTAATGAAATGGCAAGAGCACAAGTGCTCAAATCATTCACTCCCAAATTCCAACAAAGCAACAAATGCTTATGGGGGAATAAGAGAGGAAGAACAAGGAAGAACTCAATAAATGAATCCCAAGATATAGATCCAAAGAGTTCCCCTCACTTAGAGGAGAAATTGTTTGGTGGAAAAGTAGATCTAGATCTCCTCTCTCTTTTCCTTCTAAATGGAGCCAAGAATCATGGAGGAAAGGAGAGTAAGCAAGCTCTCAAAACGTCAACAAAGGAGGAGAGAGAGAGTGCTAAGAGTTAGGTACCTATTGGGGAAGAAGGCCCCTTAAATAGGTGCCCCAAAAATCAAACCGTTGTGCTCCAAATCTGCCCAGATCCGCGCAGCCCGGTAGTATTGCTCAAAAGGCGGTAGTACTTCTCTTCCGGTACTACCGGGCTACTTCTGGCCTACTTCCGGGGAAGCCCTCTGTTAGAGATCCGGAAGTAGCCCAGAACTGGCCTGGTAGTACCGACAGGGCGGTACTACTGCTCTTTTCCCGGTACTACCGGATTCTATAGAAACTGCAGAAACACGAAAACGAAAACGAGCATAACTTGAGCATCCGGACTCCGTTTTCGATGATCTTGGGCTCGTTGGAATCATAACAACGAGCTCTACAAGAATATACAGAGAAACATCATAGTCCAACAAGGGAGAATAAAACTAAATATAGAAAGGTAAAACTTTTGTATAAAGAACAACCGGTAAATCCTGCAACATAAAGAACCCAACAAGTATTTCATCCGGACTATGTTTTTTATGATCTTAGACTTATTTTGAATATAATCAGAAGGCCTATAATATCATGCATATACACATCATATTCCATCATGTGAGGAGGAAACCATAAGAAGAGAGTTTGACCTCTCTTAGAAGAGACAAACCGGTAAAACCTCCAACATAAAAAACACAACAAGATATGCATATGAAATCCGTTTTTGATGAACTAGAGCTTGGTATGGAGATAAACAGAAGCTCTAAATCCTCACATGGATAAAAGCCAAATAACAACCAAGAAAGATGATATGCCAAGAATGCAAAGGTTTGAGCTCTCCACAAAGATGTGATCAAGTTACTCACTTGAGAGCCCCTCTTGATAGTACAGCTATATATCCTATAATCCGGTCTCTCAACTAACATCATGAGACCGGTAAAATAGAAAACCTATGAAGATCATACCTTTTCCTTGCGCATTATCCACTTGAACTAGATGATGACGATCTTTGTCTTCTCAAGTTGGACCACCTTTCTTGATTGCGATCCGCTCGGTGAAGACTCACATGATGCTTCCCCATACACCAATATGGGAGAACCACTTCTTCGGCATGTATTCACTTGGCCATTATCTTGATGACGATCACCATGACGCCATCCTCCATGAGCTACATAGACGCCATCCTCCACGAGCTACATAGGATCTTCTTCTTGATTCATGCTCATGGAGAAATAGCTAACCCCACATAGATCATGGGTTAGTTCACAAGGCTATATTTGACAATTGCTTACCATACCATGAGATCATACGATCTCTCATGATACATCACTAGCCTTGGGTGTTGATCAACTTGCACTTAGCCTAGATCAACATATAATCTTCTTCCCTTAGACTTGACTCCAACATATGGAGATCAAGCAATGCATATGGACCAAACCTACAAATAATTCAAAGCACACATTAGTCAATATAGATTGTCATTAATTACCAAAACCACGCATGGGGGCAACCACGCACTTTCAGACGGTGCCTGTGATCTGAACCAGTATGATTAAAGATGCACCAACTTCAACGCGGAAACTTGGAGACGCTCCAACATGGAAGGAACTCATCCTATTTTCGGGTGGGTTAGACACTAGGAATTCGATTCCACAACGAAGTCGGAGACCTGCTTAGTTTAGCGTAGATTAGGAGTTGTACCCGCCTAAGCATACAAATCAATTAACCGTACATTTATTTTAATTAATGTTTTCTTCTCAAACTTTGTTACACGCGATAGCAAAACAACGATAAAGTTAAGCAAGATCAAACCAACGGGGACACGAGATTTTAACGTGGAAAACCTTCCAACAAGGAAGAGAAAAAACCACGGGCGCTAGCCAACAATACTTCACTATTTCGGGTGAGGTTACAAACGCGCCGGGATTTACAATATGTGGCTTATACCGTACGGCGGCTTACAAGAGGTACTTATAGGCGGTCCTGACCTAACTAGGTCAGCAAGGGTGAATCCAACTCCAACTCGGTAACAACTCCGCGTCGCTCACGCTCTGCTCGTCAGAAGCTAGCGGCCTTCTCTGTCTAACCGGATGTGGATCACCATAAAATAACAAGCTTTTCATTGCTTCTGTTTAAACGATGACTCCTCGATCAATCGGTTCGTTCGTCTGACCAATAACCGAGTTAGGTGCGAACGAATTGACCTAGCTCAGCCAATTGTCGCCGCGAGCCCTGATGGGGCCCCTCGGGTGAGTGGGTGTCTGGTTAAAAGAGAGCCGACTTGACTGTCTTGCGTATCGCGCAGGACGTGCATCACCCTGTCTCCGAGGGTACACGTGGATGTGTTCTGTATGGAGATGAACATATTTTTGGCTACTCCGCTGGAGAAATCAATCGACGATTGGACAACCATGACCGACAATCCCGTCAAGATCGATGCCGAAAATGCTGATCTGACGAACGATGAACACCAAGCTTTCGAGACACTCAAGAAACAAGGTCAAGAGGAGTTTGAGACACTACAAAACAGGCAAAGAGAAAACCAACTTGGAGGCGGATTTGGCAAGCCTAAAAAAAGATCAGCAAGGAGTTATTTCACTGATTAAAGAGCCAAAGATGCCGCTTTTGGTTGTCAACCCCGACAAAATCTCTGTAAGTAAATCTCTATAAGTGGTAGCTTATTTAATCCCGAGCAAATAGATGACATAAGGTTGACCCATGCCACGTCGGTATTTTTGGGTTCAAACTGTTATGTTCTTTAGCCAGGGACTAAGGGTTTAGAGGCTAAACCTCTACAAGTTTAAGGTTTAAAATATATTTCTTCTAAAAATAGCCCATAAACCATTTTGGCGGCTTTGTTTCTTTGGTCAAATGTATGTTAAATTTTCATGGAAAATTTCATGTGCATCGAAATCCTTTGGATTTGAACCTTGTGTGCTTTATTAATTTAAATCAGGACCTAAAAGCCTTTTATTATCTAAAAAAAATCCTTTGGATGAAATCCGGAACAAAGATAAGGTTTTGGGCCGCCGAGCCACAGCCTCTCCCAGCCTCCCTTTGCTGCGCACCGTCATCCCGAGCTCGCCTCGTGTCTCCTCTCCGCCTACCCTCGCCGGCGTCGCCCGCTCCATCCACCCCGCCGCCCTCATGCTCCTCCCATTGCGCCGCCTCCCTTCTTCTCCCTCCCTCCCAGCCGTCTACCCACACATCTCCCCAGCGCGGCACTCCCTCGGACTCCGGCGGCAGCATGGCCGAGGGGCGCCGGCGAGGAGGACGTCGGCGACACCCGTGGTGCGCTGCTCGGGTTCCCTGCCCATAACGAACCCGGCAACGGTGTCGGCTACAGAGAGTTCGCTGGAGTGGAGTGGGGACGCGATACGCCGGCGCTTCCTTGATTTCTATGCCGCCCGTGGCCACAAGGTCCTTCCCAGCTCGTCCCTCGTGCCCGATGACCCGACCGTGTTCCTCACCATAGCTGGGATGCTTCAGTTCAAGCCGATATTTCTTGGCAAGGTGCGTCGGCATTATTAGAACATAAATTTCTGAAGTTCTGAGTTGCCTCATTGTGGTGTTTCGTGTCTGAGAAATTGGAGGAATGCTGCCAACGCAGTTAGGTGTCCCTCTGAATTCCTGCAGTGAGAGACTGACTAGCGAGATAACACGTGGAATGATTCACTTTACTGTATATATGGTTTCACTTTAGGGGCTCTTTGATTTGAAGTGTTCCAAAAAGAAAAGAAAAATCAGAAATAGGAAAATGTGGGCATTGCATGTCATGACATGTTGAACCCCACATGAATTTAGAAATTTTAGATCTCAATATTTGTAATAGAAGTTGTTTGATTGCACCACAGGAGCGTAGGAATTTCCTTTGGATTAGCTGTTTGACATGAGGTTGGATTCAACTTGTCATAGACACGAAGCAAAATTTCCATGAGGTTGGATTCAATGGAAATTTTCTTTTGGGTTTGCATACAAAAATAGTCTATAGGAAAAATTCTTGTTGTTTTCAATCCTACAAATCAAACAAGCTTTACATGAAAATTTTCTAAGGAATTTAATTCTCCAAAATTCCTATGAATCAAAGAGGCCCTGATGTCCCAGACTCATAAGCGCAATTCTTATTGTTATTTGTTTTTCATAATACTAATATTTATGTCTATATTCGAATTCAGTTTTGAGACGTTGTTTTCTCAGGAAGGAACATCATTGTTTTTTCTAGATCATGTTTTTTTCTTCTCGAGAATACAAATCTAGATCATGTCAGAGCACACTATATTGCAATTTGCACATGTTCTGTTTTACTACATGATGAACTCCATGTATTGCTACTCTAGGAACCTAGGCGTGTACCATGTGCCACTACCTCCCAGAAATGCATACGAACAAATGACATTGAGAATGTGGGGCGAACATCCCGACATCAAACCTTCTTTGAGATGCTTGGGAACTTCAGTTTTGGGGATTACTTCAAGAAGGATGCAATCAAATGGGCATGGGAGCTGACTACCAAGGAGTACGAACAATTCCTTTATTCTGCATGCATCATGATCTTCTTGATGGTAAACTTTAAGCTGTTCATCTGAAAAAGATTGGCATGTCTCTGCTGGCTACATAGAGATGTTGTTCACACATGTCAAATGTCTTATTATGTCAGATGTGGTATTTGTGTTGTCCAAATACATTACTATGCCAAGCTTCAGCTATTTTTAAACTGCTCTTACCTCAATGATACTTGCATTTTGAGCATTACTCTAGGCAAAAGAGTCCACTTTACTCCACTGCGTTGTCATGGATGTGCAGTTAGCCCCCTAAAATTTTCTAGTCCACTTAACCTACTGAACTTTTCGGTCTACTTAACCCCTGTAACTCGTGGTACACTAGTACTAGATCACGTTACTCCCCGACACTGGTTTTGCCACCATGACATCATACATGAATGCTAATATCATCTTCTACCTGCTTTGTGCGCTATATGGGTTGATTAGTCGGCCATGCCTACCATGCTGTAGACGATAATGTAAGCGTCCACATTGATAACTGATGCAGCAGTGGAAAAACCACTCCAAAACCAGTCTAATGGGGTGAAATGATCTGGTATTAGAGTTTCTAGAGTTCAAGAGGAAAAAAATGTCCAGGGGGTCAGTTGGACATATGTGCTACTTCAGTGGAGGAAAGTGGATTGTTTCCTTAAGTGTATGGCATCTTTTGGACATGCGTCGAGGTGCCATGCAACAGTATACCTGCAACTATTTTTCATATTCTGACAGTCTAGCATTCATTCTGTTTGTGAACTTTGGTTAGGTATGGATTGCCCCCAGAAAGACTATGGATTAGTGTCTTTGAGGATGACGATGAGGCATTCTCCATTTGGCTTAATGAGGTCAGTTATATAAAACTGCATATTTCAGCAATTTTGCATAGCATTTCTGTTTGTCTGTTCCCGCCGGTGGACTACATAATATATTTAACAACAACTCACTGTTAATGCTCATATTGACTAAACCCTGTGCCATTAAGACTTGATGAGATGTATTCATGGACAAAAAACTTAAGATCACTAACAAAAGTATACAAGTTTTCTATAACAACTCAGTTCTATTAAAATGAGAATAGAGATTCAATGTAATGAATTTATGATTTTTTTAAGAGGTGCTGGGAACGTGTTAATATTATGTTAAGCTTATTATAGTGACAGAAGTTTTTCCTGCTTATTTTATCAAGGTTGGTGTACCAAAGGAACGGATAAAAAGGATGGGAGAAGATGATAACTTTTGGACCAGTGGTGCAACTGGACCTTGTGGACCGTGCTCTGAAATGTATTATGATTTCCATCCTGAGAGAGGATCATTGAATGCGGTATGGAAAGAGTCTGTGGTATTGGTGGTTAAATGTTCAATATTTAATATTTTGTATGGGGTTCTCCAGTAACTGAAATTAGTGATGTTCATATAGTTGTGTGCAGGATTTGAATGATGATAGTCGGTTCATTGAATTCTATAATCTTGTCTTCATGCAATACAACAAAAACGATGATGGATCTCTAGAACCATTGAAACAGAAGAACATCGATACAGGAATGGGGCTTGAGCGTATGGCGCGAATCCTTCAAAATGTAATACTTGTCAGTTCTTCAAATGGTTTATAACATTGTTATTTGTCTTCAGCTATAATCTAACTTGGAATAACTTGTATCATAGGTTCCAAACAATTACGAGACAGACTTGATTTTCCCAATTATAGAAAAGGCAGCAAGCATGGCACTGGTTTCATACAGCACAGCCAATGATGCTATGCGGACAAATCTTAAAGTGAATAAATCTGGACCCCCTGTTTCATCATAAATTAGTTGGATGGACATAACCTTTGGAATTTTCTGTTTTGCTAGATAATTGGTGATCACATGAGGGCGGTTGTTTACCTCATATCCGATGGGGTTATCCCCTCGAATATTGGGAGAGGATATGTTGTTCGAAGGCTTATAAGAAGGGTAGTCCGGACTGGTAGATTGATAGGTATGAGAGGTGATGGGCATGGAAACTCTGATGGTGCAGTTTTACCCTCACTAGCTGAGACAGCAATCAGCCTTAGCAGTGAGATAGATCCAGATGTTGAATCAAGGCGGAAATCTATTCTTGGAGAACTTGAAAGGGAAGAGTTGCGTTTTGTACTGACTCTGGGAAGAGGTGAAAAGTTATTAGATGAACTTTTAGATGAGGCATTAGTAAGTGCTGGTGATAAAGGAGCTAAGCCTTGCCTATCTGGAAAAGAGGTTTTCCTCTTGTATGATACATATGGTTTCCCCATAGAGATTACAGCTGAAATAGCAAGTGAACGGGGTGTTACAATTGATATGAAGGGGTTTGACATTGAAATGCAAACCCAAAGAAAACAATCTCAGGCAGCTCACAATGTTATCAAACTTTCTGTAGGAAATGAGACCGAGATTATCAAAAGTATCCCTGATACTGAATTTTTGGGATATGAGTCTCTTTCCGCAACTGCAGTTGTTAAAGGACTTTTAATTGATGGAAACCCAGTAGAAACTGTTTCAGAGGGTTCTGATGTGGAAATACTATTAGACCGAACACCGTTCTATGCTGAATCAGGTGGTCAAATTGGAGATAATGGTTTCTTGTATGTTTACGAAGCGGAAGGTGAAAAACAAAATGCAGTCATAGAAATCAAAGACGTCCAAAAATCCCTGGGAAATATCTTTGTTCACAAAGGCACAATTAAACAGGGTTCACTCGAGGTTGGAAAGAAAATCGATGCTGCAGTTGATGGAAAATTGAGGCAGGGAGCCAAGGTATGAAAACTGCAATCCTTTTTTTTTAATCTTTTCAGGCATTTTACAAAAATGTAATTGTTGGGGCGTCTGTGTACTTTTGTTGGCTGGCATTTTAATGTTTCGTTGTTTATTTTACATATTTGAAGTTTGTGAGATGTTTGTAACAATTTCATGATTTTTTGACAAATTTCATCTAGTCACCCCTACAGGCTTTAAATAAGAAATATAGGAATATTATCGCTGGATATTTATCTCGTTTTTTCCTGTCAGCTGATAGCTTATCGTGCATTCCCATAAGACATCTGATTGATTGCAAAGATGTTACTGATAAGTTAACCTGCATGAATATCAGTAAGAGGAAATGAACTCTTTGTGTCCTCAATTATCTGGTGTTTTCTTAGCATTCTGGAACATGATGCTGGTGCTTTGAAATAAATTGTTTGCCTTTAGCAAATGCTCGTTCGGCAAGTTATCAGCTGCATCTTACATCTGTTGCCATAACACCTATTTTTGTTTTCTTCTTTAACCTCTTTCTGTTATGTCTAGGTTCATCATACTGCTACACATCTACTACAGTCAGCTCTCAAAAGTGTCATTGGTTCAGAGACATCACAGGCGGGATCCCTTGTGGCTTTTGACCGTCTACGATTTGACTTCAGTTTCCATCGGCCCCTTTCAGAAGAGGAACTACTGGAAATTGAATCACTTGTGAACCAATGGATTAGCAACACAACACATCTAGAGACAAATGTGATGGCTTTGCAAGATGCAAAAAATGCTGGTGCCACTGCTATGTTTGGAGAAAAATATGGCGAACAGGTTGGTATTTAAAAAACAATACAATACTAGACATTCTGATATTACAGCAACATGGCTTCAAAGTTATATGACATAATAGTCGATGTTTAAATTTGTCCTTGATTCTATTAGGTCAGAGTCGTAGAGGTCCCTGGGGTGTCGATGGAACTGTGTGGCGGAACTCATGTCAGTAATACTTCCGAGATCCGTGGATTCAAGATAATCTCAGAACAGGGAATAGCTTCTGGAATCAGAAGGATTGAGGCAGTTGCAGGTGATGCATTTGTTGAGTATGTTTGTTCTCGTGACAACTATATGCGACACTTATGCTCGTCACTTAAGGTATGATGCTACTAATCGTAGCAAATTCACTCTTTTCCCCGATGTGTCATATTTTTCTTGATGATTGGGGAAGCTTAGCTGTGATCTGGGCATCTGATGGTTTTTATCTATTCTTCAAATGGATTTGGCATCATACATCTCTGTTGATCTGTTAGAAATGCACATATTACATCAGGTAGATGTGCAGATTTTCCAGTTCAAATATCAATCCTCTTGCAGCTGGCAATTACTAGTAAAGTATGTCAAATCTCACAGCGCACCTTTCTCCTGTGAAGGTTGTACAGGGTTCATAACATTATTGTTTGGAAGCTAACATGATACTTTAATGTAAAATAGGAAGGAACATGCTTGTCCTGAACATAAATAGTTATCTATAAATCACTTGACTAGACAATCCATGCTTGTTACAGTTACAGTTACAAGCAATACCTTGTCCCATATGGGTAGTGTGATTAAAAGTGCAAGAGCAAGGCCAGCTGACTTGGCATTCTAATTTTCCTTGCACCTGCGATAGATATTTCAAATGATTTTTCGGATGAAACAGTAGATGTTTTAAGCATGTAACCTATTTTTCAGGTTAAAGCAGAAGATGTCAATAGTAGAGTAGAGACAGTTCTTGAAGAACTAAGGACAACCAGAAATGAAGTATCATCTCTACGCAGCAAAATTGCAGTGCTGAAAGCAGCATCCCTTGCAAGTAAAGCTGCAATAATTGAACCTCAGAATGTCAGGTACTTGCTTCAGCTGTTGCATTCTTATGCACATTACTGTCTGTCTGGTCTTTAATACAAATATACAGGTGCTATTATTTACATTCTCTCCGAAAAACTGTGTTCTGTAGGATCCTAGTTGAGAACATGGGTGATGTGGATGCTGACGGGCTGAAAAGCGCCGCGGAGCATCTCGTGGGAGCCCTGCAAGACCCCGCCGCGGTGATTTTAGGTTCCACTCCAGGAGAAGGCAAGGTCAGCCTGGTCGCCGCCTTTAGTCCTGGAGTCGTAAAAATGGGAATTCAAGCAGGCAAGTTTGTGGGTGGGATAGCCAAACTTTGTGGCGGAGGTGGTGGCGGCAAACCGAACTTTGCCCAGGCTGGCGGTCGGAAGCCAGAGAACTTGCCGGATGCCCTTGAGAAGGCTAGAGCTGAAATTGTTTCGTCAATATCTTCAAAATCCAGCTGATCTTCCACCCCATACTTGGTAGAACCGTTCACATAGATAGGAAATAGAGCGTATATTCACAAGCATATGTAAAACCGTTGCCCTTTTTCTGGGTCTGTAATCGTTTCCTCTGTCCACCAAGAGCCCAAGGCATACAATTTTGGATATTTACCTGATTTCTTCCAAGTGGTATACTTACCGTGGAAAGTGAAGGTTCATTTTGATCACTTGTAGCTGATAGAACAACAAATTTTTACAGGTATGTATATAGACTTGGACCTGATTTGGAATACAGAAATTTGAAAATGCAGGAATATGAAAACCACAAACATGAACTTGCCATGTTTTATTTTTAGGCTACATGAAATGGAAGTGGATTGATTGTTTCGATGTGGCGCTCTACAAGAAACATAAGACCTCCCTTCCTCAATGGACAAGAAATGGGGTTGTGTGTGTCTAGATTATTACGAAGTACGTTACTTCATATGTTATCATCTGGCCACCTGCATTTTAGATTATTATTGTACTCTCGCTTAACAAAAACAAGATAGAGATATCCAGATAACTGGTTACCGTAGTATTGTTTATGTTTTGTATATTGGAAAGTTAGTGGGATTGCAGAGTAAATTGCAGCTTCAAATTTGAGTCACTATTTTTGTCACCAGGCGCACTACACAATTTGCACCATACGCATGTCCAAACCATGTACATGGCACCATGCACTTTGGACAAGGTTAACATGGTTTAGTAAAAAAAATGTAACACGTTGAGTGTTACCTGCAAAAGCACTAACCCATTCTTGTCACACAACACGGAAAATAATAATGTAGGCCGATCTTAATTACATCAACACAATCCAATCACTAAGGAGGTTGCCAGCTAGTCATAGCCACAAGTATATCTGATCCCCTTGAGGCTCCATTATGCACCAATGGCATCACAGCTACAGATTTCTGTCTCTGTTTCTCGTCCCTTTCGTCAGTGTACGTGATCCCTTTGAGGCTCCCCCTGCTTCCTTAAATAGACCCCTCCTTCTCCTCTCTCTTCTCAGGCTTCCTCACATTGAACCTTCAGTGCCTCCCTCCCCCAGAAACCACAGGACAGCTCCAGTCCTAGCAGCATCAATGGCGTCGACCACTATGTCACTCTCCTCGGCCTTCGCCGGTAAGGCGGTGAAGAATGCATCCGCAATGGCACTCTTCGGTGAGGCTCGTGTCACCATGCGCAAGGCTGCGGCGAAGAAGAAGCCAGCTGCATCGAGCAGCCCGTGGTACGGCGCGGATCGCGTGCTCTACCTCGGCCCGCTATCCGGCGAGCCCCCGAGCTACTTGACCGGCGAGTTCCCCGGTGACTACGGGTGGGACACCGCTGGTCTCTCGGCTGACCCCGAGACCTTCGCCAAGAACCGCGAGCTGGAGGTGATCCACTCCCGGTGGGCCATGCTCGGCGCACTCGGCTGCGTGTTCCCGGAGCTGCTCGCCCGCAACGGCGTCAAGTTTGGCGAGGCGGTTTGGTTCAAGGCGGGCTCCCAAATCTTCAGTGAGGGTGGCCTCGACTATCTTGGCAACCCCAGCCTCGTTCACGCACAGAGCATCCTGGCCATTTGGGCCGTCCAAGTGGTGCTCATGGGCGCTGTTGAGGGGTTCCGCATTGCTGGGGGCCCACTAGGCGAGATTGTTGACCCACTTTACCCTGGAGGCAGCTTTGACCCACTTGGCCTAGCTGACGACCCTGAGGCATTCTCGGAGCTAAAGGTGAAGGAGCTCAAGAATGGCCGGCTTGCCATGTTCTCCATGTTCGGATTCTTTGTGCAGGCCATCGTTACCGGCAAGGGTCCGCTCGAGAACCTCGCTGACCATATTACCGACCCTGTCAACAACAATGCATGGGCCTTCGCCACTAACTTTGTGCCCGGCAAGTAAGGCACCAATTGTGATTGCAGCTGTGACCTGTGAGCCGTGAGGTGGTCTGATTTGTACTATCATGATGTAAATTACAAGGATCCATGCAAAAGCATTGTTGATTTGTTCATATTCTTTTTCATGTCCCGCATCTTGTCATTGTTATGGTCATCAGGACAATGCTTTTGCAATCATTCAACAAATGTCTCCTCTACTTCCTGAGATGTCAGCTTACAAATTTGTATAGGCCAGTGAATTTGTGGCACCCCAAGGCAGGAGACTATATGGTCGAGGTGTTATTCAAGAGTCCGGTCAAACCTCTAGGTGATTAGTGGGAATAATCTCAATCTGGGCCACTCAAATTTAGTTCAACTACAGTAAAAATGTGATTTTTTCCTTTTTTACAGAAGCTTGTGTTTAGGCAAGTTGTGTTACCCTTAAACATATGCTTTGTTTCCATTCATGTCATTATGTACGGCGACCAATTTATGTAAAGTTAACCGTCCACCCAGCAAAACCAACATGGCAAACAAATTCAGCATGGGAGGCGTGTGATGTTGATTTGCAATCAGACCCCCAAGCCACATGAGCCCTTCAACGTTGAGAGAGAGAGAGAGAGATAGATGCACAAAAGAGGACCATACTTGTGATCTTCTTGAACGGCATCAACGTCAATGGCAGTGGGCATGCGGTAATGTGGAGCATGCCATATCTGCACCACCCCAAATGAGACCCACCTCACGTATATGATAAGTTTCATTTCAACCCTTTTTGCGACCGAGTTGCACTTATTTGAAGGTTAGGTACAGGGCTAGGGTTTTGCACATGAGATGAAGAATGGGGTGACATAAGAGAGGGCTAGGGATTAAAAAAATCAGGAAAGGCAAGGGGGTCGGGTATGCCACGGAAAAAAGGCGCGGTGTATGCTCAAAGCCGAAACACCTGGTTTTGTGCCCCATCATAAAAATACAATAAACCGGTAACAATGACCATACACCAAGACATTTGTCAGCCATGACCGTCGATGTCCATGTGTGGCCTGGGCGACCGCACATGGCCCCCAACAGTTTCGGGTCCCAAATACGAAGTCCTGGGCCGTTGGCCCAACCTTGAGTAGACAAGCACAACAACAGCCTAGCGGCCCATGCGCCCAACACTCGTTTTCCTGCCGACGCCTAGCACCCCTCTTCCCGGCCTGTTTTTTGCTACCCACTCCATCCCGATCGACCGATCCGTTCAACTTTTTGTATCATATAAAGCAAAGCCCACATGAAACTCTATTTAATTACTAGCGAGAAGACATGCATCGGTGCTTTAGTGTCTCTCCTTTTTCTTTGAATCACCCATTTTGTTGCACCTATTGCCATTCTCGTTTGCCCCGATGGCATGGTGAAACTTCAAACATGAATTTACCCCCATTTAAGCATTTTACTTGTTGTGTAAAGCTTGAAGGGCGTCATCGGAAATCATGTCTAACCTATCTTGTCCATATGTTTTATTCCTCGACATCTCCTGATATCGTCGAACCTCGATCATCGCCTCATGCCTTGCCTATGACACACATAAGAGAGAGAGAGAGAGAGAGAGAGGGAGCGAGAGAGGTTTATTCAATGGGGATTTTCAAGCTGAACTTTTAATAGATGAAATAATTGATGTCACAAATGCACAATTAGAGAGCATAACGTGGAATTCACTCTATTAGTTATTCGAATTTTTTAAAATCCAGAGCCCCATTTTGTAGTTTTCTAAGAGTTCCAAATTTGTTGAGATGACCATGTTACTAGCCATATCGAGCGTAACTCAAGTTTCTCTTGATATACGGACCAAAACCCATGCGTCTGCATATAGTAACCATCCTTGTATTTTTTTCCATTTGACTACCCGTTTATAGGTTAAATTCATATTTTTGCTAATGAAAATGTGGTAGAGATATCCAAGTACTTTGTGATTGCAGTATTTTTTCTGAATTAGGTAGTAAATTAAATTACATAATATTTGACTTTCGGCTATTGTTCGAGTCACTAGCTAGTTGCGCTTTGCACTACTGTATGTTCAGATCATGCGTTGTACATGTTCTAAAATTCACACTTCTGATCAAGGAAACATAGTTTAGTAAAAAAACACAATTCTTTCCACTCTTGTTGCACAATAAAAAGAAAATTCAAGTCCGATCTTACATCAACATAATCCAATCAACTCTCTAAGGAGATAGCCAGCTATCCATAGGCCTTGACTATCTTGGCAACCCCAGCCTTGTCCACGCGCAGAGCATCCTAGCTATTTGGGCAGTCCAAGTGGTTCTCATGGGTGCCGTCGAGGGGTTCCGCATTGCTGGCGGTCCACTCGGTGAGATTGTCGACCCACTTTACCCTGGAGGCAGCTTTGACCCACTCGGCCTAGCCGACGACCCCGAGGCATTCTCGGAGCTCAAGGTGAAGGAGCTCAAGAATGGCCGCCTCGCTATGTTCTCCATGTTCGGTTTTTCTGTGCAGGCCATTGTTACCGGAAAGGGCCCGCTTGAGAACCTCGCGGACCATATAACCGATCCTGTCAACAACAATGCCTGGGCATTCGCCACCAACTTTGTGCCCGGCAAGTAAGGAGCCAACTATGCTTGCAGCTGTGAGTCAGTGGTTGTGGTCCGATTTGTACTACTCCCTCCGATCCATAAAAAGTGTCGCTTATTTTGTATTTTGTACTAAGTTAGTACAAACTTTATACTAAGTGGGCGACACTTTTTATGAATCGGAGGGAGTACCATGATGTAAATTACAAGGATCCATTCAAATACATTGTTTGATCCGTCCTTTTCATGCCCTTCTTCTAGCCAATATTGTGCTCAGCGGAAGAATGTCGTTTTTCCATTCATTCAACCAATGTTCCTTTATTTTTCGATATGGCAACTTACACACTCTTATACGCCAGTGGATTTATGGCGCCAAAGGGAAGGAGAACGAAGTATATGCATGGTGGAGTTTTTTTTTTTGAAACGCGGCAAAAGCTTTGCCTATACATCTTCATTTAGCTAGTTGTTTCTCCGCGACACTCTTTTCGGATCGGAGGGGTAGTTCTTTTTGGGCAGTATAAGCTTGCAACCGGTGCTACATTTCACCGAACTTGTAACACAAATCATTTTCGTGACCAAAGTCGCTCAACTGACACTCTCAGCTTCCTCCTCCTGAATCCGAGCAAACGATGTTGCGATAGGAGCCCGTAGCCGAACTATACTATACGAATATCATCTCGTGTTACCAAACACAAATTCATTCGTCGAGGAAAATCAGGCGGTACATGCATTCTTCAAACACTGCATTAAGCACTCTGACATTCATTTTTGACCAAATTCTTACAAAACGGCAAACAGGAATCGATCCCAGTTCACTTGATACCAGAGCACCGCATTCACTTGATCCCATTTGTGGTTGGAAATTCTGAACGTGTCGGAATATGTCAGACACGGATCGATCCAAAGCAACTGTGTCGTGCCATGAAATCAAATAAGTAGTAGTATGATTAATGGCGTGGAGCACTTACCCTCAAGTCATTTTTGCTCCTTTCACTCCGGTCGAGGGCCTTGCCTCATCACCACCAGCCCCCCGCTCCACCGCCGCCGCCAGCGTCAGCACCCGGATCTGGCTCCGCCGCCACGCTCCCCCCGCACCTTGCCTCAGCATCCACGGGGGCCACCGCACGAGCCCGCTCCGCCGTATTTCGCTCCACTGCTGGCGCCGACCACATCAACCGATTGATGGCCGCATCCATCTCCTGGCGCCGGCGAGCTTGCATGAATAGTGGAATAGTACGCGATTTTTAACTTGATCAACTTCTTCTGGGCGGTAACTGGTCGATTAACTTCAGCCCTGCAGGTTATCGACCACGAAGGCTGGCTGTCGCCCATATCCGAATATTGGTGATACCAGTTTCTTGATTCGTGGCCTCTTCTCAGGGAAAAAAGAAAATAATGGATTTCCAGCTATGGAAAACATTTCCATCACTCACGGTTGATCCATTTACCCATGAAGGTAACATTAACCTCGCTCTCAACTGATATATGGTTCATAACAACAGGGCCGATTTGCTCGCAAGGTCAAGATCTCCCACCATCATTCACCCTTTGGCTTGAGGCAGGCCGGAGGGGGACTATCAGCATCTGTTTAACAAGCACATGTTTGCTCCTTTTCCTATCGTTTCCTCTTAATTCTTTACCTGTGGATGCATGATATAGCTTGAAGCCTGGATATTGTTGAGTAGCACTGAACGTTTTGTTAAATGGACACAGACACCTGAAATTACTGTTTGGTACTTAGATTCGGCATCTAGATAGGTAGAAAATTCCCTCCTAAAACAGATTTTTCTACATTTCTCACATGCTTTGTTATGAAACTTCAAGGTGGCCTAAAAATAGTAGCGTGCCTTCTGTATTCTATTTTCCATCAAAATATCGTGGTAAGATTAGTAGCATTTGCAGCAAACCTGTGCCAGGACTAATTTTTGCACAACTGAACTACCCTTTCACTCCTCGTGGTCCACATATGCAAGGCAGCTTTGGTAGCTTCTACGTACACCCCACCCACATGACCCCTACTTGTATATATTCCCACCACTCCCATGACCCTGGAAGCAGAAAGCCAAGAATATGGCAATGTATTCCCTCCACGTATATGCTATTCTCTTGTTTCTTTCTTCGCCATTCAGTGCAGTGCTTCTCTGTGCATCCGACCACCTCCTCATCCCTGGCAAGCCGCTCTCCCCGGGTAGTGTTCTTGTCTCCGAAGATGGCGTGTTCGCCATGGGCTTCTTCTCCCCATCAAACTCCACCAGAAACCATTACTATGTAGGCATATGGTACAATGGCATCCCGGAGCGCACCGTGGTATGGGTCTCCAACCGTGCTGCACCCATCACCGATATTTCCTCTGCAAATCTTGCCGTCACCAGCATCTCAAACCTTGTCCTGTCCGACAGTGATGGTCATGTTTTTTGGAGCACGGACAACAGCAACAGCATCAATTCCTCTTCGGCAGAAGCCATGCTGGACAACACTGGAAACTTCATCCTCCGGTCACTTCCTGATGGCTCCGTACTATGGCAGAGCTTCGACCACCCCACCGACACCCTCCTGCCCGGCATGAATCTCAGGCTGAGCCACAAGACACACCCACTTCAGCAGCTGGTTTCTTGGAAAGCCCACAGGACCCATCCCCTGGTGACTTCTCCTACAGCGCAGACCCCGACAACCCCCTGCAGAGCTTTATCTGGCATGGCTCAATGCTGCACCGGCGCAGCCCAGTGTGGATAGACCACCTCTTTGGTACAGAGTACATGGACATATTCAATTCTACCATCTGCATGGCATTACATCATGCCGGCGACGACGAGGTGTACATGTCTTTCGGCATGCCCACTGGCTCCTTCGCTGTGCTGGTCAGGATGGAGATTGACTACTCGGGCAAGGTAAATATACTAAGATGGGAGAGCAACATGTCAGTATGGGAAGTCCTCTACGCGCAGCCTGAGCATGAGTGCAATACGTACGGCTACTGTGGTCCTTACGGTTACTGCGACAACACACAAATCGTCCCAGGTTGCAAGTGCCTTGATGGTTTCGAGCCGAGGGATGATAAAGGCTGGATCGCCGGAAGGTTCTCACAGGGGTGCCGCCAGAAGGAGGTGTTAAGGTGTACACATGGGGATGGTTTCATGACCCTTCCGGGCATGAAGGTCCCTGGCAAGTTCCTCCATGTCCCTAGCAGAAGCTTTGACGAGTGCAGGGAGGAATGCAGGAGCAACTGCCCCTGTGTGGCGTATGCTTACTCCAACGTGAGCAACATGGATATTGATGGAGATGACAAAAGGTGCCTGGTATGGACGGGGGATTTGATTGACACAGAGAAGTGCTCCCAAGGAGGGGAGAACCTCTATGTTCGGACCAGCAGATTGAGAGGTATGATTCTCTTTGCTTGGTTGCTTATGTTAGTAGATAGGTTCTTTTAAGGAGGAACCTATTGAAATTTCAGAAAACAGTGGCCTATTTTTATTTTTGAAGCATTAGAAAGATATGCGCCGATACGATAATTATTCTGCCTTTTTCGAGAAACTTGTTGATTCCCCCATGAATTAAATTCGTGCAGGTAACAAAAGAAAGGCCAACACTCTAGAAATTGTATTGCCAGTTTTGTCAACTTTGCTGATTCTCACATGCATTGGTCTTATTTGGATCTGTATCTTTAGAGGTAGGTAATTATTATTTTTGTGCTAGTAATTTTCATGTCCTCTCTAGTCTCAAGAAACTGAAGATAAGGTGCCCACATTCCTGTGACAGGCAATCAAGAAAGCAAGAATATTTGGAGAAGGCTTTCTTTTGGAGATACAAGCTCTTTTAATGAACCTGCTGATAGGAACACAGAATTTCCCATTCTGAGCTTCAGAGAAATTGCTGCTGCGACAAATAATTTCTCTGAATCCAGCATTATTGGGCGAGGAGGGTTTGGCAACGTTTATAAGGTAAGAATGCTCTGTACTTATGATTGGATCACTGATGGAGCATGTAACCTGTCTGATTCAGTAGTACCTCTTTTTTTCAGGGAACGTTGGTCAAAGATGGTACGGAAGTTGCCTTGAAAAGGCTAAGTGTAGGTTCTGTCCAAGGGTTAGTGGAGTTCAAGAATGAAATAGCTTTGCTTGCCAAGCTTCAGCACCGAAATTTAGTCAAACTTCTAGGCTGCTGCATTCATAAAGATGAAAAAATCTTGATTTATGAGTATCTACCTAACAGAAGTTTGGACGCCTTCATTTTCAGTAGGTTCCGGTTACTTGTTTCAATATTTATATTCTTGTCAAATGAATATGCATCACTGATATGATGCTTGGTATGATTATATCCATGACAGATGATACAAGAAAATCACTGCTCACCTGGCCCACAAGATTTAAGATAATTACAGGTGTGGCCAGAGGCCTTCTTTATCTCCACCAAGATTCCAGATTGATGATGATTCATAGAGATCTCAAAGCAAGCAACATATTGTTGGATGCTGAGATGAGTCCCAAGATTTCTGATTTTGGTACAGCTAGGATCTTTGATGTCAAAGAAAAGCAAGGACATACCAATCGAGTTATTGGAACATTGTGAGTAATTTCATACATGAAACAGATGAGCTATATATTTCCTCTCTGTTCTTCAACTGTTTAAGTTTCCATTTTGTGCCAAACAGTGGCTACATGTCGCCTGAATATGCACTGGAAGGTATCATGTCCGTCAAATCCGATGTCTACAGCTTTGGTGTGTTACTCCTGGAGATTGTGAGCGGCTTGAAGATCAGCACTACAGGCCTAACCACACGCTCGGGTAACCTTATTGATTATGTAAGTGTTTAAATTAAGCTTGTTCGACTCATATGCGACGTGATGTTGATAACCACATGATATATTGTTTTTCTCGAGCGGTGACACGATATATTTGATGCAGGCATGGAGCTTATGGAAGTGTGGGAACATGCTGAATCTAGTTGACTCCTCGATTGTTGACGGTTGTTCTCCTGATGAAGCTATGAGGTGCATCCACATCGCACTCTTGTCTGTGCAGGACAACCCAAGCGCTCGCCCAGTCATGCCCTGGGTGGTATCAAGCCTTGTTAACCATGCCATAGCGCTCCCCCAGCCGAAAGAGCCTCGATGCTCTGGACGTCGTAACTACGGAACTGATGGAGTAGGGGAAAGCCATGTATACGAGATGGGCGTCGGGAATCTGATGGGGCGCTAGAGCTGGTGCAGCAATGGTACCACAGAACGAAGTCAACAGTGAGCATATATGTCATGTAAGGAGCTGTTTGTTGAATGTCTGTCTTGTCCTTGTAACCCTGATATACCCTTTGTGTGCTTCTCTAGACTGGGTGAGCTGAGCTCTGTCACCTCAGGATTGTATTTTTTTTTAAACAAAAACCTCAGGATTGTAATTGTGCTAGTATCCTTTACAACTACTAAGCTCCTTATAATTCATGCCCTCTCCTTGCTCCTAGATTTCCTCCAATGGAGCAGCGACACCACTTCACGGTGGACCCCACTTAGCTGTCACTTACTTTATGTTCACAAATCTTGAATATTAAAATTGAGTCTGAGAAAAATTCTGTTAGACGACACAACCTCACTGTGGACCCCACTCGTTTCTAGCTACTTTATATTTCATAGCTCTCAATATTAAATTGAGTTTGAGAAAAATTATGTTGAATATATACACATGTTTTGTACGTATATACACAATTTCCTGTAAACAAATGATATTCTCAGCTACACACAAAAAAAAAAAGAAATTGTGGCCATGAAGGAAAATAGCTCCATTTCCTCTCAAAATTTCTCTTTTCTGTGTAGTCCAAAATACAAAATATTTTTTAGAGAAACTTTTAGAGTACGTACAACACGTGCACGTAGTTCGTATGATTTATTTCAAAAAATTGACCTACATATGCCGTTTTGATTTTTACAAAAAAGGAGATGCGGTGAATTTGTTTTCGACAACTCTCACCCTTATCCTTTCTCTGCAGCCAGTGCCCACCATAGCGTTGTGCAACCTACCGAAAACAACTGTTCTGCAGCAAATTTTACCCGTCTCTCCGCACACACACCGATGGCTCCGTCAAGCCCCTATAACTACAGGGCACATTTGTCCCCGTTGTCGCGCATCAAGTCCATTTTCAACCGGCACGCCACGTGCGCTCCCCGCTAGTGCATATTCTGGTGGCCACCCAATGCCTGTGAGATGAAGGACTCCCTACATCTATCTTAGTAGTTTCACGTGAACATCCATGTCGCCTCTTGCATGGGCCGCCGCTGCCGCCGTTGCTGTTAGTGGTGCTCGGCACGGTGGTGGTGGAAGCTACGGTTGAAACCGTGAGCTACAAGTCGATGGTGAATGGGTGTTGAAGGATTAGTTATGCGCCTCGTTATTGGATTCCACCTAATTACTTATGAAAGGTGATGTGGGTATTTATCTGTGAATTTTTTTTCTCTGTAGTATGTTTACTTATCTCTCACTCGTATTCACAGAACGAGCCAAATTAAGAAAGTGCATGTGCATATTTGGTAGATGGTTGGATGCATTCATTAAAAAGGACTTATGTGTGTCTATACTCAGCTGCAACCATTAGAGTGTAGAAAATTCATGACCCATGAATATACAATAATAAAATAACATATGTTGTTGAACGTATGGCGAACATGACAAACTATATGTTTAAGAGATGGGTATTCTAGCAATTAGATATATACTCAAAATTGTTAGTGGTATTCCTGCCATTTATTTTTGCTTATAGTTTATTATATGTAATCTGGATCCGATGCATAGATTAAGATGGCATGTAAATCACTTAAGATCTCACTTTGCTCTTTTTTGTTGGTGCATTATTTAGCATTTATCTGTCGAATGTTCCTCTGTTTTTATACTACGATGCAATTTATTTTAAGTATGCAAGGATATAATTATGCCAACTATTACTGATTTTGGGATAATTTAAGTCAGAAAAGCCTACTTAATTTCATTATAATAAAATCAATGCCTTGACTGTAGGAGGCTAATCAAATCTTGGCTAATCTATCTCTCGAGTCTGCAATGTTTATCATATCGTACATCATCTACAGTTTGTTGGAACTTGGTTCAATTTCTTGTGTAAAAATCTTCATAGAACCATGTACACAATTTAACTTTTAGGACATTTCATAATTGTGGTCGTATCTTGATCATTTAACTGACTATCTACAGAGCTTAAGCTTTTTTATGTGGGGTCATGTTCTTTTCTGTTGAGTGGTGTAGTACTAACCTTGCTATAACTGACATAATTGTGTTTCCTTTTCTGCATCTTTATGTTTATATGAGGATGCCTGAATGATCGTCTTGCAAGAGAATGAGCCATTTCCTCCCTTATTACTATTTTTATATATGTTTCGCTACAAACTCTTTGTTCATCAATCGTTAGTACTAGAGCAGATGCGGCAACGCGCGTCTTTTCCTTCTAGTTACTACTATTATGTGTCTACTAATTGTATGGCCGTAGCTTTCTTTATGCGACCACCACACAAGCTAGCTACATGCCAGCCTGCAAACTACTTGTTGTTTCTGTGCTGGGAGGCATATTTTCCATGGATGATTTTAACAAACTCCATGGCATACCTCAGATAGAAAACAAACTGCATGCATGCCAAGGACACTTGGAACTATGTAACATTCCATGCTTGTAATAAAGTGTAACTTACAACATTACAAGCAAAGCATGAGAAAAAATTCAAAGAAAATGTGTATCAAGGGCATTTTAAAAACCTTAAAATGGGCTATTATTCTCCCTATTTTAAAAACCATATAAAAGTTTTAAAAAATTAAATAAAAACATGTCGAGCTTCTCTACTATATTTAGAAGTTCCATAGTTTTTATAAAAAATTTAGAGCTAGTTTAAATGCCCTAAAAATCCCGAAACCATTATGTGTTTGGAAGGAAAAAACGAGGCGTGTTTGTTTAGGCTTATTTTGGTCTTTTGGCTTAGGTGTTTTTTTTTTGAAGCCAAAATTTCTTTTGGCTTCCAAAAACCAAAAACCAAAAAAAACCGCACTAGCCTTTTCTGCAAATTAGTAAATTTGGCAGCAGCCTTTTCTGTTCCACCGCACTAGTAGCAGATAGCTAACTTTTGCTAGGGTGGGGCCCACCTGTTAGGTGTGTCGTCAGCAGCTCACCGACGACACACTAGCTGTCGATATGGTGCCATGATACTTACCACCCCCATCCTCTTTCCTTCGCTCTCGTGTTGTTCCTCGTTATTGTCGTCATGTATCGTCATTGTTCTTGTCAAGCTTCATGCACTAGCCAACGCAACCAACAACCTAAACGAATGGAAATGGCTAGCGTGATCAACATATACTGTAACACCCCATACTAGTACACGACAACACTAATGACATCTCATATGGCAACAACAGCGAGAAATCCCGTGGTAAGAAGAATTTGTGCGAGGCCATAGGGGTGGCCAGCACCGGGCCATGACGGGCTGACCACATTAGCAATGGTTGCGGTTAAACCTCTGTTGCAGATATGTGCTTATCGCATACGGAATTTTCCACATATCTGTTGCCAATCCTGTACAACCAAGAAAGCCAACAAGGTGGTCCCTATAAGAGCTACCCCCACTCCCGTCGCTCTAAATCTCTGTCTCTTCAACCCTAACAGCCGCACACCCTCTTCGCTCTCGCACTCATCTTAGTCCACTTATGGTGTCCCCTGTCGTCTCATCTACAAGGGGCGGTCGCGACCACGGTGGCGGTGGCGCCTCAGCGCCCGCTGGTACATGGAGCGCCAAAACGGCTTGTCTTGCAGGACACAAACGTGGCTGGGTTGAACGATGTGGGGTCAGCCCCTCCGGGCCGTGTCTGGGGATGCTTCGTCGCGTATTGCAGCAACCCTCCTCTCCGGCTGGCTTTGTCGTCCTCCTACTCTTCATCTTCGTCGTACGAGCACAATCAAGATCTCTAGCTCGGGCGCCTATTCTCTTGCAACGATGTCGGGTGTTGTAAGTGCGAGTATGGTCTGGAGGGGCCCTCCTCCTCTCCACGGTCGAATACCAAATCAAACACACCGAGACAGTATTTGAATCTGACCTCCCGACGTCGATAGCACTCTCGTTGCTCCGCTGCGAGGGCCATGGGTCGGGCGCGGCAGTGCCACAAGAGGAAGCCGCTAGCTCCGTCATTTACGACGCTAAGCGAACCTCCTCGCCTAAGGTAAGACCTCAAACCCCAGATTAGGTTCTAATTTAGCTTCGCTTAGCACAAATTAGGTTATACATTTTGCTATGCATTTTCTTCTGGTTTTCATTCGATTTATTTACAGTAAATGTGTGTTGTTTAGGTTATAAATTTTGCTGAGCATTGTCTTCATATTCTTGTTCAAGTTGTAAATCGTCTCTGTTAGGTTATAAATTTTGCTAAGAATTGTATTCTAGTAGTTTTATCAATGTTATTTAGAGAAAATCTGCTAAGTTTACGTTATAAATGTTGTTTAGTAGTGTCTTCCAGTTCTTGTTATAGTTATTGAGAGTAACTTCACTCTTTAGGTTATAAATTTGGCTTAGAAATGTCTTCCAGTTCTGTTTATAGTTATTTACAGTAAACATGCTCTATATAGGTTGTAAATTTGGGTGTTTTTGTTTGGTGCCCTACTTCGTTTAGTTTTCCTTGATTTTCCCCACTTTGTCTTCCAGTTCTAATCAGCCTCGTGAATGCTCAAACTGAGCTCTACCGTTAAGTCCACACGCTATGACCATTACTACACTTACCGGTGGGACCCTGACCGCGGCCTCTCTCTCGCTTATGATTCACACGGGGTGGCATTTTTAGTCCCACCTCACTAGTTTACAGTGTGTACGACTGGTTTATAAACCCCAAATGTGGAATTGATGTTGTGACCCATGATTCTAGGGGCCAAATCGGTGTGTAATTTGGCCCCTAGAATCATGAGTATTTTTTATGTGCTCTCTCTTGCTGGTTTTTTTAACAACATAATAGTAGGGTAAAAATCCCTACTGCCTTATTTTTATAAATTAGGAATCATAAGTTACATATTTACATGAGTTGGATGGTAAGGACCATCCTGTTAGAAGAAAACCCACTCTTAAATCTGATCAATGAAATCTACAATAAAGGGGTGAAGCTCATCTTTAGTTCTATGAACCAACAAGCAAAATTCTGAAATAAATCTATTCTTCCAAGAATCAACCCATGGGTCTTTTGCATTAAAGACCAGACCATTTCTCTCCTTCCAGATGCTCCAAGCGCCCAACATGAAAGTCTCCATAAACATGGGCTTGGGGTAATTCATTTTAGCTGCCGCAACCAGGTCTAGCCTGTTCATCTGTGTTCCCCAAAGGATATCTAATTTTTCCCAACATGAAACTCCAAAAGGGCAGAGGAAGAAAAGATGCTCTATTGTTTCTTCAGTGTTTTGTTGACACATTGGACAGCTGTAAGAGCCCTGAATTATAAACTTTTTCCTTCTGAGTAAATTCCTTGTGTTCAATCTATAAGTGAAAAGCAGCCAGCAAAAGAATTTTATCTTTGGGGTACATTTTGATTTCCAAATCCATTTATAAGCTGTACGAGGGACAATGTCTCTGAAGCAGTACTGATAGTATTTACTTGAGGTGTATTTCTGTCCCCAGGGATATATCCATTGATCCTCTTCATCATTATTATAGCGCCCCGACCCCAGAGCTATACAGTGAAACGTTGTGCAACCGGTCATGCTACACAATCAAGGGTTACTGGGGTTACCAATCCCAGGCCAAAACACATTGGCAGGCGTGCTCGGAATACATCATCGGCACACAACACCTCGATCATGCCATAAGCTCGGACATCGCTTTCACGTATAACAAAGAGACCAAGACTGCGGAACAACTGGCACATCACAGACTCTACGACACAAAGATATCATAGTTCAACTCATATAATTGAGAAAGATAGCAAATGACACATCAGAGGTCACTGACCCATCATTACAACAGCGGAAGCAAATTAAAGTTGTCTAAACAACAAGATCCAAATTATGGCCTAAGAGGCCTACAGATAAACATCCCGTGCCAGCCTGTTCCAAGACGTCCCAAGCTGCCACCTGGGAACCCCAGACTACTCGTCGAAGTCAACGTAGAACCCACCTTCCAGTTCGGTGGCGTCCTCCTCTGAAACAAATAATAATCAACAAAGTAAGGCTGAGTACGACGTACTCGCAAGAATTAGTAGGGCGATATAGGCCCGATGCTGACGGAGGCTTCAAAGCTATATAAGTAGTTGTTTTTGCAGAAAGCTAGTTTTTATCCTTCCGAAGACTAAGACTCATGGCATCGACTACTCAGAGGTTTTCATAAGGGGATAAGATAGTAAACTTTTCTTCTTCGGTTCCCATGGAACCTACATCATTCAGAATCACCACTTATCTTCACCAAGGCACTCCCTCGAATCTCCCTCGAGGAAATGAACCCTTTTATCACACGTTGATTATGCAACCTTTAGCTGCCATATCAATTAGGTTAAGGTTCTCTATGATCTTACCTATCTCACCAAGATTTGTCCATAACCGTGGACACGGCTTTTCGAAAAGATTAAACCCTGCAGGGGTGTACTGTTTTTACCATTGGTACCGTCCGACCCCTTGCCTATGCAATTAGCTCTCTTCCAGGGAAAGCCGGCAGGGCGGGCGCGGTTAAACCTTTACAAAGCATGAGACTATCCAAGGGCCATCGTGACGACAGGACAAGTTCAGCGCCTATTTCAACACCCTGCCCCATCGCCACTTCTATCACCACCATCATCATCTTCTTCTTTTTCATCCATCCAACTCACACGCAAATGGAAAGCGCAAACTAGAGGACCCTTGGATACGCCCGCACTAATTATTCGGTTAGTAAGGAGCCCATACTCCCACCTTTGGAAGCACGCTAGGTTCTTGGTTCGGTCGATAAGCACTCACACCTAGGCGGCAAGAATGAGACAAAACACCAACAACCTTGTTGGCAACTCATCCAAGCCTTTTATCAAATTAATTATGGACACAAGTATCCACCACTGTCCGAGCACTCCATCCACTTCACAAGTATGGAAATAATCAACGGACAACTCTAGCATTCGTGTAAGCATGGCTAAGCATATCTAAGCATGACATACAATAGATATGATTTATCTCAGGCCAACACTTCAATCTATGGTTCATAGGTGGGGAAACAGATAATGGTTCAGGGAACATGCAATTGATAGGATATTATATACACTGACCAAAACTTGTCACCAGAATCGAATGCAATAATATGGTGGATAAAATACTTGGGTAATATGATATATGCCAAGAAGGTTAGGTTAGCTCTTGCCTTGCTGTTAGTACTGGTCGCGATGGTTGTCAAGGTATTGTGGTGGAACCTCGACTCCGGAATCTACCGAAACACAAACAATACAAGAAAGGAAATAAATAACACGAATACAAGGTGCAATGCACAATCATGATGATATGGTCATATTATGCATTGAAATCATATTGGGCATCTCCCACAAGTTAAATGGAACCCCTAAAATAAATATTGCAATTAACGGGTCAAAACTCCATCTTTAACTTAGTGATTTGCGTTATTGATCAAAACGTCCAGTACTGAAATATGGGTCCTAAATGCATGAAAATGACATTATTAGATAGGTATTAACCTACTGATCATTTTGGTACCTTGTTTGCATTTTTTCGATTAACGGTGAAGAAATGGTGATTTTAAACGGTTATGCAATTTTAAATCATTTTAACCAATTCGAAAATGACATCAAAGGAAAAGTTATTAGCATGCTGTGAAAATTAACATGTATAGACAGCATTTGAGTTGCTGATCAATTTGATATATCACTTGCAATTTTTGAGTTAATATTTAACAAGTTATGACATTTCCAATATTTGATTTAATTCTGCCATTTCATTTATTTTTAAGAACAGCACCAAAATTAAATCTACAAGCCTCAAAAAAGATATAAACTTGTAGTTCATTACTTACTGAACATTTTGAGCTATTAAACATAATTTTTGTTTTCTAAAATTAGAATTAAATCAGCCATTTTAGTTGTTTCAATTTAACAACAATTTAGAAAACTCATTTTAACATGTAAAACAGAACTAACATTTAGATATTAATTCTCTGAACATTTTGAGATCTTGTTTGCAAATTTTGGATCAATATTCAAATTATTATGAATTTCCCAAATAGCAATTTAAATCTGCCCTTTTTATATTTAGTCAAAAACAGGCAATTTAATTTATCCAACTAATTTAAATAAAGGCACCAACATGTAGAGTTTATCTAGCTGAGCATTTTAACATGTTATTTGCATTTTTCTGAATTATAAAACTCTAGATATTAATTTCCACAAATTTGAATAACTAACAGATGCTTTGCATTTCACATTTAAATTCATGTTTTTAAAATTCATTAGCATGGATGAGTCACATCATTGGTTAGGTTATGAAATTCTGAACATTTTGATATGTCATTTGTATTTTTATGATTTACCATTTAACAGATATTGCAAAATCCAATTTCCTGTTAATTTCTGAAAAAAAAGAAAAAGAAGAGTAGCTGACGTCAGCTGACGTCATCAGGAGAGCTGCGGGTGTGTTGAGCATCAATCCGTCGACTGGTTGGAAATTGGTCGCGGGCACTAGCACCAGAAGCTAGAGGAAGGAGAGGGGAGTCGGGGGGAGCGGCGGGAAGGACCAAAAGGTCACCGGAGTTGCGCCGGCGTCGAGCTTGGCGGCGGCAGGCGATGGTCGACGACGCGGGCATGGCTAGAGAGCGAGAGGGAGAGGAAAGAAGGGACGGGGAGCACCGCAAGCTCACCAGGAGCGTGAAGAGCTCGGCGGCGAGCAGTGGGTAGGCCGGACGGCGACGTATCGGTGCTCGCACGGCGGCGGCCGACGCGGTGAAGGGCCGGACGGCGACGGCGACTGCGGCGTCCCCGGGTCGATTCCCGCGACGAGGAGATGCAGCTTGGCGAGGCAGAGATGACGGCGGCTTCGGCTGGCTCCGGGATGGCTTCAAACGCCGGTGATGTGAAGTGGGGCGGCGGCGGCCATGGCGGGAGCGAGGCTAGGGTTAGGGTTTTCAAGGGGGTAGAGTGCAGGGGAGGAGAGCATATATGAGGGAGCAGAGGGCCTCGGGGTCCTCTTATCCCCTTAGCTCGGCACGGCGGCAGCTGGTGCGGCGGCGACGGGCGGTCGGCACGGCGACAGTGAATGTGCGCTCGGTCGCTACAGAAGCAAAAGACGATGACGTTTTTCTGAATAACCCCTGGTTCTTTTTCTTCATCTGTTTTTATTTTTAAATTGAAAACAACAAGTTTAGTTATTTAATTAATGGCTTTAGACATATTCAAAAATTCTGAAATTATTCAGGGAGACTCCTGATAATATTCTTAAGCTCTCCATATTTTTGTTTTGAATTTTTGAAAGGTTTAACTTGGTTTCAAAATTCAAAGTTGATTTGCAACTATTTGAAGTCCTCATTTTTAATTGAGGCCTTTAAACCTTTTTATAAAATATGCAAAAATTCATGTAGCCTCCCCATGACATGTAGAAGCTTGACAAAATGTTGTGTTGCCAAATAAAGAGTTTTGCATAACACTTGGTCATGGGGTTCACATATTGCAATGTTGATTAACCCCAAGTATCAATTTTTATAGCCCTTTAAAAGCACAAGGCAAGAATATTGCTTTTCACTCTTGGAACTTCCTGGACAAATATGGAAACTCTAGAATATTTGGTTTTGCCAATTTGAGCAATTGCATTTGGTTTGGGATTTTTGGGAAGTGTTTGATTCCTTTTAATGATTTCCATTGTTTGCAATATTTAACTTAGCAATTTAAATATGTATGCCATGATGCAATGAAAATAAAAAGTGAAAATTTGGCCCATATTTTAGGGTACCAAATCTGGGCTGTTACAATTATTTAGGGTGAGTTGTAAGCACTGTTGTTGCATCTCCCTTACTTCATTTAAAGCCTCAGGAGATAGAGGAATATGGAAATTGTCAGCTAGGCTTGGAGCAGATAAAAAGGATCTCACAGTAACATCTTCATTAGTAGAGAATGAGAAAGCCCTTGGATATAAATCCTGAGCAACATCCTGTAGCCATATATCTTTCCATAAAAGCACAGAGCTTCCATTGCCAATTGTGCAAGTACTTAAACCTCTGAAAGTCAGACTGAGCTTGAAGACACTTTTCCACCAAAAGGAACCACACGGATACATAGCATGAGTAACTTTATCAGTATAGTAGGAGTTCCATAAAAGGGTAACCCAAGGAGTGTCAGCTTTGTTATAGAATTTGTCCAGGAATTTTAACAGTAGAGCTTCATTCTGCAATTTCAGATTTAGCACTCTCTCTTGCTGTTGACTCACACAGTTGGATGTTTAATCCTACCTCACTAGTTTATTCAGTGTTGGAGCGGCTTATAAACCCAAAAATGAAAGAGTTAGTACCCCAAGCTTAGATATACCATCTTGATCATTTGATTGATCAAACTGGTATATCTGAGCTTGATTTTTTAATTCGATGGTTGGATCATGTTCAACATTGTTTTTATGATCTATATATAATTCGATGATTGAATCATGATGATTAACATTTAATTTGATGATTAAGACGTGGTTCCTTCGTGTGTTTCATCTGCATGTCGTCATTTCTTCTTCATGCAACTAAAAATCATGTCCAACTTTATGATTAAGATGTGGACAGTTAGAAAAGTTGTACATGCATGTTGTCATTTATTTTCTTCTTCTTGCAACTAAAATAAAAAAAGGTAATATAAAAGGAGAAAGAGGAGGATTCTATTCATCAATATATTTATTCGCAAAAGGTGATCATTACAAAAATATATACTACTCAATTAACATATAAACTACGCTATTAGTAGAAAGTACTACTAATATACTAGTAGTAGTACTACATCTTCTGCCTCTTCGATGGCGGTTTCATGTCATGATCGTCGCTACCGCCGTCTTGCTCCTCCTCGTTGTCAATGTCGTCGTCCGGGACCTCCTCCTCCGTCGCCCCCATGGAGGAGGGGTCCGAGTATGACGGGTTCCCCTCATCTTCGGTGGAAGCGTCGTCGCTCTGGACGAAGCTGTTATTCCACCATTTGTCGACCATGGTGAAATGTGGTGGTGGTGGACTGTGGAGAGTGGAGTGGTGAAGTGTGGAGAGAAATATAGCGACAAGGAGGATTTATCTGCATAGTGCGGTGATGGGATAATTAACCACGACGAGATCGAGAGAACAGATACCGTGTGCAAGTAGAAGAGACAACACTGAAACCGCCTGCGTGTTGACGAGACAAGACATGAACCTTCTGCATTTTGAGAACATACATGAATCGCTCTTATTCGAACGAGTGTGAAAATGTCAGGAAAGCAATTGCAATATTTGCCACATCATCTTGACATGTCACATTGTCTTGTATATTTGTCGAACAGCTTAAGTGAATTAACGATTTGGTCAATGCACCGCAAAATGAGAATCGGTTAGGACGGTATGATCCATCTAGACATGTGACAACAATCTTGCATGCAAACTGGTGCGAGAATTTGATGTTTTCGTGCATACGTTCATTCGTGCCATACCATGGATTGCGAACTAGCACGTCTAGTGTGCGAACTGACACAAACAATGTGCGCTCTGGGACACTAAACTTGAAAATTATATTTATTGAATTTTACTATATTTCCTTGAAAATAGTACACTAAAGAGGAAGATTCTCGCTGGATTTCCAGTATTTGAATTTTTTATCATTTTATGTGACTTTTTTCAAAACAAGGCCAAAATTAGTCGAGTGACCATTCATTGCCAATGTGTGCATTTTACATTTGGTCGGTGCTATCTCTTAGAATCCTTTTATGCTATGTAAATATGATTTTTCTAAAAAAAAAGTATGCCAAACTATAACATACTTGTAGTTCAAATTCTAATTTCTCTTGCTAGATGTCATTCAACTCATTTAATTTATGGAATATAGCTAGAATGCTCAAACAGTCAAGATATTCAGGAATTGTGCATACCATACGATACAATTTATTTGAAAATTGTGATATTTAATTTAAATATTGTTCGTGGTGCCTGTTTCACGAAAAACCTTAATTTTCACACTACAAAATAAAAATAAAAAACTTTCAAAAATTTTTGGAATCTTGCTTTGGCAATTTTGTTTACAAAGTTAAAACTCATGTTTGTGACAATTATGGACAAGTATGTGCAAAGTTTCGTGGTGAAATGACACTTGTGGTGCTCTGTGCGAAAAACAAAATCAGTGATCATTATGTGATATGTTCGTTGCCACAAATGAACATTGATTTTATTATTTTCACATATCACAAAAAGTGTCATTTTAGCATGAAACTTTACAGATTATTAGAAAATATTATATGTATTTTTAATGTTTTCATATTTTTTAATTTTTTTATTTCGAAAACAGGCAGGACTAGGTGAGCTCCGGGAGTCAAAGTGGATTTTAGGTGAACTACATCTTTAGTTAGAAAAACATGTTTAATACTACCAGATCTGTCCATTGCATGAACATAAGATCTCCTTGAAACTAGTATGTTGAAGAGGATGATCCCCGCTAGATTCCAATTTTTGATTTTTTATCGATTTATGTGACTTTTTCAAAACATGGCGAAAATTAGCCGAGTGACCATTGATAGTCAATGAGTGCATTTTTTGAATTTGTTTGGTGCTATCTCGTAGAATCATGGTACACTACGTATATATATTATTTTTCTAGAATTTTGAGGTCAAACAATAGCACATTTGTAGATCAAATTCTAATTTATGTTTGTAAAAACCATTAAACTCATTTAATGTTTCGAATATAGCTAGAAAACTAAAAATTCAAGATATTCAGGGATTGTGCCTCCCATACAATACACTTTGTACGAAAATTGTGAAAGTTTAATTTTCAATCTTATTCATCGTACCTGCTTCACAAAAAACCTCAATTTTGGCACTAAAAAATGAAATAAAACAGTTTCAATTTTTTTAAATCTTTCTTTGACAATCTTGTTTACAATCTTAAAACCCATGTTTATGCCGATTATGGCCATGATAGCAGGAACCTAGCTATGGATATGACCAAAACCTTGGTCATTTGGCTTGAAAACCCATGAATCTTTAGACAAGGTAGTCCATTTTGTGAATTGTATTTTTTATAAATGTTGTATTGAAGTTTATGATTTTTCCTTCACACTAGTTCACTAAAAAAGGAAGCTTATATGATTTTTAGAATTTTCTTGATTTATGCAATAAAATAAAACAGGGAATTGGCGGCGTCACCATTCATAGCCAAGGGGTGAATTTTCTGGCATTTTGTTTGTGTTGCCGCATGGAATCATTGTAGACTATGTTAAAATGATTTTCTCTAATTTTCTGACACCCAATTTGAATTCAATTGGTGCTTCTGAGGAGAAGGACGCGACTCTCGCCTGCTTCGCGCCTACCACATAAGCGATAATTGTATCCATGAGTTGTTGGTGCTGAGCGGAATGTCTGGCCTGCTCGGTCTCGTGATAGTTGGCCCTGGCCCAAGCCAGAGGTGGTTCCTCCTCCTCCTCATTGGTCTCAATATTGGTGATGGGAACGGGATCGACATGCATACTCTGATGCCATGAAACGGTGGAGGAGAAAGCTACCCCTGCTCGAGCTCAGAGGAGTCCTTCTCGTACGTGAAGAGGTCCCGCTCGAACATGAACCGGTGGCTCTTGCACCCTCGCTTGTGTTGGGAATATGCCCTAGAGGCAATAATAAAATGGTTTATTAGCATATTCATGTTTATGATAATAGTTTATTATCCATGCTATAATTGTATTAAACAGAAACATAATACATGTGTGGAATATAAACAACCAGGTGTCCCTAGTAAGCCTCTACCGGACTAGTTCGTTAGTCAAGAGATGGTTAGAGTTTCCTAACCATGGACTTGTTATACTCACTTGATAACGGAGTCATCTCATTGGGAGAATGATATGATGGACAAGACCCAAATGATAAAGAGGTGCAATTGATCGTCACAAAGTTTCATTGCCAACACTTTTAATATATGCCAAGCATAGTTTCCTTAGACCATGAGATTATGTCACTCCCGTTTACTAGAGGAATGCTTTGTGGACATCAAACGTCACTTCATAACTGGGTGATTATAAAGATGGCCTTCAGGTATCTCCGATGGTAGGTTGTTGGTGACATAAATCAAGAGTGGGATTGTCCCTCCATGTGACGGAGAAGATATCTCCAGGCCTTCTCGATAATGTAGCATCATAAAGTCTGCAGACATGTGATTAGGTTGTAATCACGGAGATCCTATATTATGGATGAGTAAAGAGAACTTGTCGGTAATGAGATTAAACTAGACATGGGGATGTCGACGATTAAATCTCGGGCAAGTAAAATATCGTGAGACAAAGGGAATCGTATATGAGATTAATTGAATCTCCGGCATCGTGGTTCAATCGATAAAGAGTTTCGTTGAGTGTATAGGAATTAATATGGATATCCCGGTCCCGCTATTAATTATTGATATGATCATGTCTATACATTCTCGAACCCGTAGGGTCACACACTTAACGCTCCGATGAAGTTAGGGTTAGTGATGAATTGAATGATGGAATGAACGAATGGTGATTCGGAGTCTTGGATGAGATCATAGACGTCACGAGGAGTTCCGGAGGAGTCCGGAGAATAAGATTCATATAAAGAAAGTGTTTCCGGAGGTATCGGAAAGGTTCCGGAATATTTAAGCAGGGTACCGGAAGGTTTCGGAAGATTCTAGAAGAGTCTAGAAGTGGAACCACATGGACGATGTCGGAGATCTGTCCCAGGAACTGGGTGTGTCTCACTAGGTATCGAGTAAGGGGCTGAACACGGAATCAAACAACCCTCAACGTGCCTCGGCGACGGTGCTCGCTGAGCTCGCTGGGGGACGACACTGCAGAGATGAACGCACGGTGTTTACCCAGGTTCAGGGCCCTCCTGGAGAGGTAAAGCCCCTACGTCCTGCCTTGGTTGTATTGCACTGCTTGGAGAGGTTATAGTACAAAGAGAGCTTCGGGAGCTCGAGGTGGCTAACAATGGCTATCTCTAGAAAGGCGCTAGGGTTTCAGATCCAGAACCGAACCCTAGATCTCAGATCCTTCAACCTGCCTTGGTTGTATTGCACTGCTTGGAACCCTTTGCCCGAACGTGCTCCCCCTCCTTTTATAGGTGTCTTGGACCTCTTCCCCAAATATCTTGGCGGGAAGGGCTACCACATAGCGACGAAGGAGGAGGCCGGGTGCACGGTAAAGGGGGAGGCCATGGACGCGGTCCATGGAAGGAGAGCGGCATCACCAAAGCTGGAAAAGCCACCGTCCAGCCAGGATGATGGGCTGGCGCTGCTGAGTCTCGGGAGGCGCCCCACGGTGATGTCGGCCTTGGAGCGTAGCTGCAGGCGGTCCCCTTATCACCGGAATGGCAAGTCTCATTGTCCGCTTTGCTTGGTGGTGCTTTGTTGACCGCTTTATACACGAGAACGGCAACTGCGACGTCGTTGTCACCGCACGCAGACGCGCGCGTCACTCTGAAGCGGGCACATAGCCCATGTGCGCTCTGTCGCGGAGACAGAGCTTGCTTCGTGGGGAAGGAACCCCGCGAGGCCGGAGGCCTCGCCGAGCCTTTTGGCTTGATCCCCTCGAGGCACACGAGATGCCCTATCGAGGAGAGGTCCTTCGCGAGGAGAAAAACCCTCGCGAGGCTCGCCAGGCTTGGAGAGCCTGGTCCTTAGCGAAATCTTCTGAAGAGTGTCGTGGGCCTTGGCAGGCCGGCCCGTGGTACCCCGGTTTCCACTGTGCCGACAGTAGCCCCCGGGCCCACGATGGGCACGCCGAAGTCCGCGGATGGAGGCGAAGCGTCGGGGGCCCAACGATGCCTGCCTGGGCCGTGACACGTGGGGCGCTGCGGTTGCGCCCGAAGCCACGATCTCCTCGGCTTCAACGGGCGACCCGGTGGGACCCGCCACGCCCTTGGTAACTGGCCAATAAAGCCTGCGCGCGATGATGGCGCCCGTCACTCCAGCCATTACTCCGCTGCACATTTCCCCAAACGCCTCCTTCTTCCCAGAGCACATCTCCTCCAAGATCCTCTTCTCCTCTGCGACCATGGCGCCGAAGAGAGCAGCCGCTCCCAAGAAGGACAAGGCTCCGATGCCGGCGAGCAAACCCGCGGCAGCGTCGGGGAGCACTGAACCCAAGGGGGCGCTGCTGAAGTCCCGCATCCACTCGGCGGCGATTGAGAAGGTGCGCCACCTAGCGGCCGCGAAGACCAACGAGCTCGGCGCCACAAGCATGGAGCCGGTCGGCAGCAGCAAGATTGGCGAGGGGTACTACCCCATCTTCCTTCACACTCTCTACGCCGGTCTCGTTCCTCCTTTCTCCGACTTCCTCATGGGGATTTTGGAGACATACCAGATCCAACTCCTCCATCTTCATCCCAATTCCATCCTCATCCTCTCCATCTTCGCCTACCTCTGCGAGGCCTACGTCGGTATCCATCCCTCGGTGGACCTCTTCCGCAGCTTCTATGCACTCCGGTCCACCGCGCAGAACGAGCGGACCGGGTGCGTCTCCTTCCACATCGCCGACGCTAGGAGCAAGAACTACATCCCCATCGCGTGGTGTGGCGAGAATGCCATCACCAAGGTGACGAAGAAGGTGGAGGACTTCCGCTAGCGGTGGTTCTTCGTCGACACCAAGGTGAAGAACTCTTTCTTGGACATACCCGTGGCGCCCCCGAAGAAGTGGGCGCGCTGGGCGAGCGAGGGTTTCGAGGGCCCGAAACTTGACGCGGTGTACGAGTGCCTGCGGGGGCTCTGTGAGGCCGGACTCACCGGCCAGATGGTGGCGAAGGACTTCACGAGGCGCCGCATCGCCCCCCTCCAGTGGCACTCGGAGCCGATGTGGACGTACACAGGCAAGAAGGATGGGATGCGCCTGTGCACGGACAACTTCACCCCAGAGGTATTGAACACGGTCATGGGGACCCTCTTCGCCACGGCGGCCATCCCAGCCCCGGCCGTCGACGAGGCCCGACCGCTCTTCACCTTTGGGGAAGAGAAGGTGCGCGAGCACCGCAGGGGCATGCCCAGATTCGATGAGTGGGGCATCGTGCCCGAAGGACACCGCGGGCCCCGCGACAACCCGCGGGCGGCGGAGCCGGAGCAGATGGACGAGCCGTCGGAGCCGGACGAGGCGGAGGACTCCGGCGAGGACGAGCCCTCGAGAGGCGCTGACCCCTCGGGAGGCTCCGCTAGCTCCCCAAGGAGCGCACCGCCTGAAGGGGACCTCCAGTGGCGACGAGGATCCCTCTCGCGGGGCTCCCTCCCGACGCACCGCGGAGGAGGAGGAGGAGAGCAGCCGCAAGGGAGGGCGCCGCGAGCCCCGCTCCAAGTTCGCCACGACAGGGATGCCGGAGCCGCGAGGACGCTCCTTGCGAGGAGGCCGGAGCGCCTCGAGAAGGAGCCAGAGCAAGCAGCCCCCAGCTGTCGAAGGCAAAGAAGAGGAAGTGGAGGATGGCGGACGAGTAAGCCCTGGTCTTCTTCTTTCCTTTAGGATTTTGCTTTCGAATACCCTCCTGAAGGATCCTCTGCTTGTCTTTCTTTTAGCAATCTTGCGGCCACCGAAGAGGCGACGGCTCCGCAAGCTTGGGGAGATGGCCAGCGCCACCGTGGCGACGCCGGCGGTTGACGAGCCACAGCGTGTGGTTACTCCTCCCGCGGATGAGCACCGTGCGGAGGAGGAGGTTGTAGAGGTGGCGTCGTCGCCAGCACGGGCCGCCACTCCTCCCGCGGATGAACACCGCGCGGAGGTGGAGGTTGAGGAGGTGGAGACCGAGGCCGGACGAGGCGGAGGCCCAAGAGGCCACCATGGAGCCGCCTCCGGAGGGAGAGGCCTCCACAAGAGGGGCTGACGAGCCTGAGGCCGCGACAGGCGCGGCCACGACAGGAGGGGCTGACGAGCCCGAGGCCGCGGCAGGCGCGGCCACGACAGGAGGGGCTGAATCCGCCCCCGGAGGGCAGGAGGAGGAAACGCCTCCGAAGCCCACGGACGCCAGAGCCGGGGGCAAGAGGGCGCCTAGCCCCCAGAGGGCTCCTCACGCGGGCGGCGAAGGAGGCTCCCACACGAGCCCCCAGGCCGCAGCAGGAGCCGCTGTGAACCCGAGGCAAGGTGCCTCGGGTGCCTCGACAAGCGTCGAGGTCTCTGCACCCCGCGGAGATGCGGGGACCATGGCGCTGCGGGAGCCGCGCCGCCGCACAGCTCGCCGCAGCTCCGTCTTCAGCCAGGCGCGGCAGACGCTCGACGAGCTGGAGAAGCAGTACGTCGAAGAAGAGCTCGCCAGGGCGGAGGAGCGGGCGGAGCTTGACGAGGCCTGGGCCCTCCTCTGCGAAAGGATGGAGCGCTGCCGCCGGCAGGATGCGGCGGCCCAGGCGGCGCGCGAAGAGGCGATGCGGTTCGCCAAGGAGACCCGCGACAGCGTGAAGCGGGAGGCGGCGGAGACCATGGAGCAACTGGACGCCGCGCGGGAGGCTCTCGAGGCGGAAACCGCCTCCAAGCAACAGGAGATCGCGGCCGCAAAGCAAAACTTCATCACGCACTCCAAAGTTGTCGAGGACAGCTTGAAGGAGCTCCGCGAGAGGTTGGACGCTCGCGAGAAGCAGCTGATACAGCGCGAAGCGGAGCTGACGCGACGCGAGGGAGAGCTCTCCCCCCGGGAGGGGGAACTGCGCCGGCGCGAGGAGCAGGTCCAGCAGCTCGAGAGTGAGCAGGTCATCCGCGAGGAGCAACTGCGGGCTCGCGAGAATCAGGTGGCCATGGGCGAGGCCACCTACGCGGAGCGCCTTGAGAAGGCCAACGCCAGCCTCGCGGCGAAGGAGAAGAAAATGCAGGAGGAGGCCGACGGCAAGGTCAAGCTCATCCGCCAAGATCTCGCCAAGAGCTATGACGAGAAGGCCAAGAAGCAGGAGGAGCGCTTCATGACGAAGCGCAATGAGCTCCAGAACCGCATCAAGGGGCTCGAGAAGGAGGAGAAACAGATGGCCTCCCGCCTTCAGAGCGTCAGGGAGGCTCAGGCTCGCGCGGAAGGGAAGGTCGCCGCCCTGGAGAAGGATCTGAGCGAGCTCCACCAGCAGGTGGGGCCGGCTGCAGTTGCCGCGGAGGAGGCACAGCGCACCGCGCAGACCGCCCGAATCATGTCGCGCCAGCGCCAGCGCATGCTTCAAGACTTGGTGTCCCGCGCGCGTGCTGTTGGGGCCCGCCTGGGGATCGAGATCCCCTCCCTCGCCGCAGAGGGGAACGACGACGAGGCCGGGTACTCGTTCTTCTTCGAGCGATTCCTCACGAAGCTTGAAGAAACCGCGAAGAGCTTCGACGAACGCGTCGTGGAGGAGAGTCGCGATCTCCTCGTCCTCGCCACTTGCCGCATCTTTGCCAACCTCGCGAGGCTTCAGCCTTCCCTCGACCTCGAGGCCGTGACGGCGCCCGTCGACCTCAGCTACCGCGTGGCGGTGAGCGACAGGATGCGGGAGGCCGCCGAGGCGTATGCCAAGAAGTTCGACCAGGTCGAGGTAGAGGAGGACGAGGAAGATGGCGAGGAGGACGCCGCGGAAGGGGAGGAACGTGCCGCTGCGGACGACGTGGGCACCTCAGGAGGCCCTGCGGCCTGAGTTCTTTCTTGCTGCTGGATGTGCATGGGGCACACATTATCATAGCATTTTGTTTGTAAAGCTTTGTAAAGACTTGTTTAAATTTTACTTGAACGTGCTTGTGAATGTCCTTCGGGAGGCTTTTATCTTTCCCCTCATGTCTTTTTTGCTCTACGTCTTAGGACCTCTCTTAGCGCTACACCACCGCCGCTTCGGTATGTGAGAGTCAGGGCTCCACAAGGCCGGGGGGGTGCGTGAGGCCTCGAGAAGTAAGAGCTCCCGAAGCGTGATGCTTGGGCCCCCCCTTTAACGCGCAAGCAGCCTGTCGTGGGGTTATCACGGCAAGTCCTTCCTCTGGGAAGGTGAGTTCTGGGGCCATTGATGATCGAAGTATGTAGGAGAGGTTAATCTCGCTTGGGGACATAGATTTATCCAGGTTCGGCCCCTCTTGATCGAGGTAAAGACCTACTTCATGCTTCTCTTTATTGATTTGGTGGATTCTCAATTACAAGGCTCCGGCTCCTCTCTGGGAGTCAGCGACTATGGATCTATAAAGCTTATCAATCTAAGGTCTAGGACTCCTTTCTGACGGGTCCCTTTCCCATCATGGGCCTTGGTCGGCTTGTCTCCAGCCCAGCCCATGCGGCTTTGATGCATGACTCGGCTTTGGCCTTCTTGGTCTTGGCGGGTCTACTTTCCGGGTCCATGGGCCTACCTATAAAGTATACCCCCATCAGTAGCCCCCGAATTTATCTTGGGCGCAGCTTTGGCGGCTTCCTCCGACTCCTTGGTTCGACTTCTTGATTCGACTTCTCCAATTTGAGTCTCAGGCTCAGAAGTTGCTTGCTGCTAGCTCCAAGATGAATTCCTGCATAAAAATACAACACACATATAAAATGAGTCTATCCTCACCCCTTGTTCGAGTCACCACTCTTGCCTTTGCATTAGCTGGCCGAGTTTGTTATGACTCTTGTGAACAAGGACTGAGGAACTTGACTCTTATTAACTCTCACTGTCACGGACTCGCCATTCTGAGACAAGCCGGCTCCTTCCACTTCTGTGACTTTACTTCCTCAGTCATTTCCAGTGTGACTTTTAGCCACTGAACCGTTATCCACGTATCTGCCATGGACCACTACTGTAACTGTCTAGGGTTTTTCCCCTCTTATAAATTGCAAAGGGTAGGATCTAAAAACCCTCACTTGTCCCTTTCTTTCCAAATTCCCCTTTCTATTTGCCCCTTTCTTTCCCGAGCACAGCACGCACCGCCCGCTCGCCATGGCACCCAAGCGCGCCAAGGTAGCCTCCAAGGCCAAGGCCTCCTCGTCAAGTAGGACGGTTGACATCGCCGCCGCGGCCGCCGCCGCCGCTAAAGCTCCCTCATCCAAGCGCTCGATCTCCGCCGATTGGGGCGGATCTACTGTTACTGCCAAGCAACTCAAGGGGCATCGGCTTGCTGGCCTTCTTCCTTCCAGCGTCAAGGCTCGAGCCCCGAGGGACGAGGTGGTGCCCGCTCCCGCGAAGGATGAAGTGGTGATTTTTCAGAGCACCTGTTCTGCGGATTCACGCCCCCGGGTAATCTCTTCTTCCGCCAGCTTCTCGCTTTCTACAAGCTGCGCATCCATGATCTAGCTCCCAATTATGTTCTCACTTTGTCCAACTTCGTGACTCTTTGTGAGGATTACCTCCAAATTAAGCCCGATCTTGATCTCTGGCTTGAGCTCTTTTACTGCAATCCCCAACCTGAAACATCTGGCGGCCCCCTTCTTCAATGCGGCGCCGTTGCTCTTCAACGTCACCTCCACTCTGTCTTTCTCAAACCTATCTTCCCCAACCGTGTCAAGGACTGGCACAAAACTTTCTTCTACTGCAAGGACACTTCCCCTGCAGATGAACCCAAATTCCCTCTGTTCTCTAAGGATCGTCTAGAGGCGACTCCTCTCATGAAGGCTAGGTGTTCTGAGGCCGCCCGGCCAAAAGTCGAGTCTTTGATCATCCGGATTCGGGCTCTTCTATCCCACAACCTGGAGAACATGGACCTAGTCTGCTACTGGACAACTTGGAGAATTCAGCCGCTGAGTCCTAGGACTCGGCTTATTCACATGTATACTCGATGCGTGACTGATGATCTCCGGACAACAGACAAGCTGTCAGATGGACCTGAGCTTGGTCGGCTCATCAAAAAGCTGACTGAGAAGCCAGTGAAAGACCAAGCGCATTTTGGTCTCCAACCCTTCTGCTCCACCAATCCGGCTCCTGACGTAAGCTTTCTACTTTTTTGCACCTTTAACTTTCTTTTCCCTGTATCACTTGCTAACTCATTTTCTCTGACTTTCTCTTGCAGCTCACCGACTCCTTCTGGAAGCCGGCCTCTGGAGCTGGTACTAGAACTGAAACTGAAGCTGAGGCTGAGGTTGAAGAGGAGACTCCTGTCACAGAGCAAACAACTGTGGCAGAGGACATTGATGATGATGCAGACGAGGAGTCCTCTCAGGAGGCTCCTGCTGCAAATGATGGTGATGATGATGACAATGAAGATGAGGAGTCCTCTCCAGAGGCTCCTGTTGTAGAAAATACTGATGAGGGTGAGTCCTCCTCGGAGGCTCCTGTTACTGAGCAAGTTCATGCGACTTCTAGCAGATCGGCTGCTCAGCCAACCTCATCTGAAGAGTCCTCGGCTGCGAAAAGTCACTCCTCTTCATCCCCGGCTTCCAATAACAATGGGTCTCGAGAGGCTGTCCCCAAGGTACCCCTTTCACGAGTCCTTGGATCAACTCGTTCGCCTGCTAAGCCTGAAGAATATGTGCAGAGCATTGTTGCCGCTAGGAAGAGGAAATTGCGATCCGATGGGCCTGCAGAGACTCCTGACCCTCTGCCTGTCTCGCACCAACGGAAGTCGACTTCCCCTCCTGGCAAAGACGACTCCTACCACGCCGGCCTGTCTATGCCCTCTTCAGACTCTCAGGCCTCTTTGGACCTGGAGACTAACGCTGGGTATGACTTCTCTGTTTACTTTGTTTGCATTCAAATGACTTCTACTTTTCCTTTTCACTAGATTTATTGCTAACTTCTGACTTTATCCACTTCAGGGCTCGGCCTTGTGTCAAGGTCACCAAGCTCCCAAGCATGACTGATGTCACATCGGCTCGTGGGCCTGTCCCTCCTTCGGCTTCTCAGACGACAAGCACAAGGACAGGTCCCTCTACTCCCGCATCTACCGGTGCAACTACAGCTCCCACTATTCCCGAGTCCCCTTCAAGGACTCGGGAGGCGACTCCACTGATGGTCCCGCCCTCCTCTGGGACTGGGACTCCTGTCGCCGCGCCTCAAGCTCATCTGGCTCCTCTGAAGGCGGCTCCTGTAGCTCAACCAAACGAAAAGGCCAAGTCCTCTATTGACTATAGTCGGCTTCGGGTGGCTGATAATATGTCTTTCTCTGAGGCTTATGCTCAAGCAATCGACTTGAATGATCAATCCGCCAGACTAAAGGATAATGAGCAAGCGGCTCTTAGGTCTCTTCATATGATTCATAACGTAAGCTCTATGACTTCTACCCTTTATGCTTTCTATCATCCTCCTATTGCAGTAGCCCACAAGCACCTGTCTGTGGTGACTTGTGACTAAGATAGGTGCTTTGCTTTGAAATTGAACTCAATTGCTGTGTAGAAAAAATTGCACACTGTAGCCCCCAAGCACTGAGTCCTTAGCTCTACTAGGACTCGGGGCTGCTGATTTGCTGTCTGTCGGGTTCTTGGACAAAAACTTTTCCACGAGTAGCCCCCAAGCGCCGAGTTGTCAGCCTGCGACGACTTGGAGCTACAAATCCATGTAATTTACTGGTACTTAACTTGTAGAAAAAATCTGCTCTGCGAGTAGCCCCCAAGCGCCAAGTTGTTGACTTGTGACGACTTGGAGTTGATGACTTGTTGACTAGGACCCATGCCCTCTGGTGATAAAGAAAACTGACTCCTGAATAGCCCCCAAGCGCCAAGTTGGTAACTTATGACGACTTGGAGCTCATGAGTTCTCTGCTTGACTTGTAAAGCTGACTTGCAAAATCTGACTCATCAATTCTGACTTGTACACTATGACTTATCAATTCTGACTTGTAAAAATTTGACTTGTGATTGCAGAGCCTTATCTCCAAGATGAAGAGGGATATGAAGGAGCTGGAGGACCAGGCAGCTGCTAGTGCCAGGTCTGGTCAAGCTGAAAAAGAGCACTCCCTTCAACTTGAGAAGGATCTGAAGGTTTTGTCTGCTCAACTGGAGCAAGTGAGAAAAGAGTCTGCAGATGCCAAGAGAATTGCCCAAAAGGCACACAATGATCTGAAAGCTGTCTTTGACACCTGCCGCAAAGGCATTGGGGCCATGTGTCAACACATATTTGGTAAGTTTATACCTTTGCTTACTCCTTCTTTGCGTTTTTCTGAACTACTTTTAGACTGATAATGACTGATTTCCTTCTGCAGGGGCTGACTCCCCAAAACTCAAGCTGCCCACTAGCAAGCAACTTCATGAGATGCTTGACCACTGTCATGGGCTGCAAGAGGGAGCCCGTGCTGTGGTGAAATATTTGAATCCTAAGGGCAAGTGCCCCAAAGAGCCTGAACGTCTGGTGGATGAGTTGTCTAGGGCACCAGGGTATATGCGGTTATGGAAGCAATCTTCTTTGAGGAGAGCATCCATCAGAATCCTTGCTCTAGCCCACATTATTACCCCACTGTTTTGGAGCCAGCAATGCTTACTATGGGGAAGCCGGAACAACATGAGGATGGCAAACCTTTCACCCAAGACGACTTCAAGGCTGAGGAGAAGCTGGTGCGGCCATACGCTTGTGAGATTGCCAACAAGATGGACCCTGAGGTATGGGTTCATCACTATGACTTGGAGAACAAAAGGGTTGCTCCAGAGACTCCTGAAATTGTAAAATTTGGCCGCCCCTCACAGGACTCGGCTGGTGTCCCCTCTTCATCTGCTGCGCCGAGTTCCTCATCGTCGGCGGCTCCTGTTCCTGGTGCCGAGCCTATATTGAAGACTCCTGCTGCGCCCACTCCCTCAAGAGCTACCTCTGGCGACGCCCAGAGACAGGAAGAGCTGGCTAAGCACATGAAGAGTCCCAGAGGCACTGGTTTTCAAACGAAGAGAGTCGCCACCAAGCCTCCTGTAAAGCCGGCTCCTGCCTCTGCTGCTCAAACAAAGAATAAGTCTTCTGTGAAGAAGGACTCCCCAGTTCCAGCTGAGAAGTCGACTCCTCTAGAGGATCATCCTTTGAATGACTACTGAATTTTTGTAATGATGCACTACTGGTGTTAAAACTTTTGTAATGATGCACTGCTGGTGCAAAACCTTTTTAGGTCCTTTGAACTACTTGTTCTGAAATTGTGCCAATCGGCTTGTAATGACTTGCTTATTAAACTGTGAGATTGATATGTATTATCTATGCAAGTCATTTTGTGGTTCTTATAACCCATCTAATTATCCACTGATGAATAAGTAGGCCCTGCATGACTTCTTTTACAGCTTGTGCTGACAGGCTCCTGACACCTCATGTCACTTAGGATTCATAAGAGCCGGAGACAAGTCATGCCTGTAGATCAGCCATATTGTGCAGGATGCATCTGACTTACCAGCGAGAAAATTAGGAAAAGTTCGGCTACTGTGCCGGGTTAAAGAGTCTAAGCTTGACTTTTTTCACTGAAAAGCAAGCCCCCAAGAACCTGATGACCAAAATTTTAAAAGTAAAGCGCACTCACTGGGTGACTCGACTAAAGAACTCATATTCACAGAAGCCGGCTTTATTTCCTTCGATCATAATAATTTGATTACATCTAGGCATGGCTCACTGGGCTCTTTGCCTTTCAACTCATAAAACTATTACAACTTAAGCATAATAAGGACGTAACTGAGCTATGTTCCATGGCCTCTTTGCCTCTGCATAGGGATCTAGCGTATGAGCTGTGTCAGCTCCTTTACTTTCACTTGCCGGCTCTCGTACATCCATTAGATAGTACGACCCATTGTGCAAGTTCTTGCTTATGACGAACGGTCCTTCCCATGGTGGAGATAACTTGTGCATCCCTTCCCTGTTTTGGACAAGGCGAAGCACTAAGTCGCCTTCTTGGAAAGTCCGAGTCTTGATTCTGCGTGCGTGATATCGCCGCAGGTCCTGCTGATAAACTGCTGATCTCTCAAGGGCTAACTCCCTTGCTTCCTCAAGTGCGTCCACCGAGTCCTGGCGAGCGAGTTCATTCTCTGTCTCGACATAATTGGCGACTCGTGGCGAATCATGCAGCAAATCGCTAGGCAAGACGGCTTCTGCTCCATACACCATGAAGAAAGGTGTGAAGCCAGTGGATCTGTTGGGAGTCGTCCTTATACTCCAGAGTACTGCTGGTAGCTCCTCAACCCAACACCCGGCGGCTCTTAGCAAGGGGACTCGGAGCCGAGGCTTAATTCCCTTCAGCAACTCCTGATTTGCCCTCTCTGCTTGTCCATTGGACTGTGGGTGTGCCACTGAGGCTAGGTCGAGTCTGATGTTGTTCTCACCACAGAACTTAGCCATCTCTCCAACTGATAAGTTGGTACCATTATCTGTAATGATGCTGTGAGGATATCCGAAGCGTGTTGCTATCTTCTTGAAAAATCTCACTGCTGATGCTCCGTCGACTCTGCTGACGGGTTCGACTTCCACCCACTTGGTGAACTTGTCAACTGCTACTAACAGATGGGTTTTCTGACAAGGCGACTTTGAGAAAGGACCCACCATGTCAAGCCCCCAAACTGCAAACGGCCAAGTGATAGGAATAGTCTTTTGCTCTTGGGCTGGCACGTGGTCTTGCCTTGCGTACCTTTGGCACCCGTCACAAACTCGTACTATCTTTTCTGCGTCCAAATATGCTGTTAACCAAAAGAACCCGTGCCTGAAAGCTTTTGACACCAAGGATCTAGTGGATGCATGATGACCACAATCTCCTGCATGAATCTCTTGCAGTATTTGCCTGCCCTCTTCTGGAGACACACACCTCTGGTAGACTCCAGTGACACTCCTTCTGTACAACTCGCCATCAATGACTGTGTAGGACTTGCATCGTCTGATGAATTGTTTCTGTTTGACTTCATCCTTTGGTAGTTCACCCCGTAGGAGATATGCAAGGTAGGGCTCTGTCCATGCTGGGATTGCCCGTACTGCTGCCACAAGGGCCGACTCTGGATCTGGGAAAGCTAACTCCTCCTCTGAGGGCAACTTGACTGATGGATGGTGAAGTTCATCCACGAATACATTTGGGGGTACTTTCTCCCGACGAGAGCCGAGTCGTGATAATGCATCTGCGGCCTCGTTCTTGCGTCTGTCAATATGCTCCACTTGATAACCAGAAAAGAACCCGGCTATCTGTTCAACTGCTCTTCTATAAGCCGCCATGTTTGCATCCTTCGAGTCCCAGGTTCCAGATACTTGCTGGGCTACGAGATCCGAGTCTCCAAAACACCTGATACGCTTGATGTTCATCTCCTTGGCCAGACGTAGGCCGTGTAGCAAAGCCTCATACTCTGCCATGTTGTTTGTACAATCAAAATGCAATTGAAGGACATATGCCAACTTATCTCCTTTTGGTGAAGTAAAAACCATGCCGGCTCCTGAGCCCTCTAGCTGTCTGGACCCGTCGAAGTGCATTGTCCAATACTTAGTGCAAGGTGAACTTGGTGAGGATGTGCAATCAGTCCAGTCATTGACAAAGTCGACCAAGCTNATCAGTCCAGTCATTGACAAAGTCGACCAAAGCTTGAGATTTGATTGCTGTTCTGGGCTCATATGTGATGTGATAAGGACCCAACTCGATTTCCCACTTGGCAACTCGACCTGTTGCATCTCTGTTGCGTATGATGTCGGCTAGCGGTGCTGAACTCACCACTTTGATTGGATGCTCTTGAAAGTAATGCTTAAGCTTCCTACTTGCAAGGAAAACTCCATAGACTAGCTTCTGCCATTGAGGGTACCTTTGCTTTGACTATGTGAGGACTTCACTGATGTAGTAAACAGGCCTCTGCACTGGATACTCTTTTCCTTCCTCTGATCGTTCCACAACTGCTACTGCACTGACCACCCTTTCATTAGCAGCCACATATAATAGCATGGGCTCCTTATCTGTAGGAGCTGCAAGTACTGGTGCTGATGATAGGGTTTTCTTCAAGCCCTCAAAGGCATCGTCGGCTTCTTTGTCCCATATGAATTTGTCTGACTTCTTCAGGAGTCGGTAGAGAGGACCCGCCTTCTCCCCGAGTCTTGAGATGAATCTGCTTAGAGCTGCTACACAACCGGCGAGTTTCTGAACGTCCTTTAGACAAGTCGGCTTCTGCAGGTTGTGAATAGCCTTGATTTTCTCTGGTTTGCCTCAATGCCTCTCTCTGAAACAATGAAGCCTAGGAGTTTGCCTGCAGGGACTCCAAAAACACACTTGGTTGGGTTGAGCTTCATCTTGTACTTGCGCAGGTTATCAAAGGTTTCTGTCAGGTCTGCTATCAGAGAGTCGGCTTTCTGAGACTTGACAACTACATCATCCACATAAGCGTGAATATTCCTTCCAATCTGTTTTTTGAAACAATTCTGGATACACCTCTGATATGTAGCTCCTGCATTCTTGAGTCCAAAGGGCATTGTTGTATAACAAAATGCTCCAAAGGGTGTAATGAAAGACGTCTTCAGCTCATCCTCAATGTTGAGTCTGATCTGGTGGTACCCTGAATAGGCGTCCAGGAAACAAAGTAACTCTGACCCCGCTGTGGAGTCAATGATCTGGTCAATACGAGGCAACGCAAATGGGTCCTTAGGGCAATGCTTGTTAAGACCCGTGAAGTTAATGCACATCCGCAACTCTCCTGTTTTCTTTGGCACTAACACTAGATTGGCTACCCACTCTGGGTGAAAGACTTCCTTGATGAACTCGGCTGCGAGGAGCCGAGCCACCTCTTCTCCAATGGCTTTCCTCCTGTCATCGTGAAACTTGCGCAGACCTTGCTTAACTGGTCTTGCATTAGGGTTAACGTGTAAACTGTGCTCGGCGAGTTCTCTCGGGACTCGTGGCATGTCCGATGGCTTCCATGCAAAGACGTCCCGGTTCTCACGGATGAACTCGACGAGCGCGCTTTCCTATTTATAAAAGAGGTGTGCCCCAATGGTGAACTGCTTGGAAGAGTCACCAGGGGTAAAGTCAACTTGCTTTGTGTCCTGAGCTGACTTGAATTTCATCTTCTCTTCTGTGGCCGGCTTCTTTAGGACCGAGTTGTCCTCCGGATCCACGTTCGCCTTGTAAAATTTCAGCTCCTCTTGAGCACAAGCTGTCTCGGCCATAGCTGCATCTCCTAGTTCACACTCCAATGCCATCTGTCTGTTGCCATTAACTGTAATGACTCCTGCTGGACCTGGCATCTTGAGCTTCAAGTAAACATAGCATGGTCTGGCCATAAACTTAAAGTATGCTGGTCGACCAAAGAGAGCATGGTATGGACTCTTGAGATCCACTACCTCAAAAGGCATAATCTCTGAATGAAAATTCTCCACTGTGCCAAAAGCAACCTCAAGATAAATCTTACCGATTGGTTTGGCCAACTTCCCTGGTACGATTCCATGAAAAACTGTCTCAGTGGGTATTAGCTGCCTATCTTGCAGCTGCATCCTCTTGAATGTGTCGTAATATAAAATGTTGATACTACTTCCACCATCCATGAGCACTTTGTTCAATGTGTAGCCCCCAACTTGAGGTGCCACCACCAAGGCTAGCTGCCCTGGGTCGTCGACTCTTGGCGGATGATCTGCCCGACTCCATGTGATGGTTTGCTCTGACCACCTGAGCCACTGTGGGATTGCCGGCTCCACTGCATTGACAGCTCTAACCTTTAATTTCTTGGCACGCTTGGACGTGCTTGTTGTAAAGACATGGTAATTGCCACGACTCGAGTTCTGTGGCCGAGTTGTGACATAATACTGCCCATTGTCATCATGAAGCTGCTTCGGGTTCTGCTGGAACCCGCCCTGCTGGTTACCTCCTACTTGAGGTTGATTAGGGTTATTGCCGGCTCCTCCACCGTGGTTGCCGGGTCCTCCATCACCATTGTTTCCTCTATATCCATTGTTGTTGCCTCTATTTCCTGGTCCTGGGAATCTGGCACGCTGCAGATCCACGCACTGTCCCAAGGTATGACCACACTTCCCATTTCTGGCGTGTTTAGGGCATGGACTCACCAAAACCTCCTCTGTGGTTGGCCTACGCCCCTGGTACCCTTGAGAATTGTTATCCTTGCGCCTGACCCCAGTATTTGTGTTAGCTACCAGGTCAGAGTTATCTCCATATGGCCGTTTGTTACCTCCCTGGTTCTGATTCTGACTTTGGTTCTGGTTCTGACCATTGCCACCATGTCCTTTAGATCCTTCCTCCTGATCCTTTGTTTTATCTGTGGCAGCGTGCTTATTAGCACCCTCCATGATTTCGCCGATCGTAAGGGGAATACCTTGATTCAGGCTCTCCTTCATACGACCCAGCTTCCAGCTCAAGGGATTGTAACTGCAATTTCTCTCCATTGCCATTAGCACTGAAATTGTTGGGAGTCCTTGCGATGAGTTGATGATCTCCGACACCCGCTTCATCCAATGCCTTGCAGACTCGCCCTTTCTCTGAACACACCGCTCCAAGTCCTCTATGGTACTAAGCTTTTTGCATGTTCCCTAGAAGTTCTGTACAAAAGCCGACTTCAACTGCTCCCAAGAATTGATTGATCTAGGAGGCAAGTTACGCATCCACACTTTGGCTGCTCCCTCCATCATGAGGTACATAAATTTAGCGCACAGATTACCTGTGGCATTGCGGATACTCATCGCCATCTCGTATGTGCCCAACCAAGAAGTCGGGTCCATGTTGGGCTCGTAATTGGGGACCTTGCGCGGCTCCTTGAAGTCGCTGGGGAAGGACTCGGACCTGATGGCATCTGACAGGCACTCTGGTCCTGTTAGTGAAGGAGAGGTACCAGGAAAAGTCACCTCTGTGTGCACCCGGGTTGGCTGAGGCTGGTTATCTGGACCAGCTAGGGCTCTGTCCCTCTCAGCCTCCCGTGCCCTGACCGCCTCCCTCTCTCGTCGCTGTCTCGCTTCATCAACCACCAGTTGAGCTCGTGAGGCAGTTGGTATGTTTGCCCTGTTCCTCTCTTGTTCACGGCGCCTTGCGCTTGTAGAGTTGGCCGGGTGGGACTCGTCATGCCGACTCCTCGTGCCGGAGTTGAACGGTGTCGAGTGCAGCCTACTCGCATCTAGAAACGCTGGATAAAGAGCTTGCTGAGTCATTGCTGTCTTCAGCATCTCAATAGCACGGCGGGTCTCCTGCCCCGCTGGTCCTTCTGGTATCTCTATATTCTCTAATCTCATTGTTGCCGCATGAACGTTGTCCATTGGGTTAGAGTAATGCCCCTCTGGAGTACGAAACCTGCCAGGTGGAGGTCCCATACCACCCGTTGATCCTCCTCCGACTCCTCCATCAGGTGGTGGTCCGTTGGTACCATTGCCGCCGGGTCCTTCTGGAGGTGGTGGTGGTGGTGGTGTAGCTCCTCCTCCTGCGCCGCCTCCTGCAGCTGATGAACTTCCTAGCCCGGCTCCTGCGCCTGGACCATTGGGTGTGTTGAACAAAGCAGTTGGATTGACAATGACTCCTCCACGCAGGCGACTCCTGGCTCTGCGATGCTGATTGAAGTAAGTTCTTCCTGGCGACTCCGCACAACCTGGGCCTCAGTCTGGACCCGGGCCCGCTCTTCCGCCAATCTGCGATTTGCCTCGTTGATTTCCGCTAGTTGCCTCTCCATTGTAGCACGCGCACTGGCTAACTCGGCCGCCCGCTCTGCTGCGTTGCTTGCATTGATTTCCCTTGTCAGCAGGCTTGGATCAAACTGATTTCCGCCGTTTCCAGACATGTAGACTCCAACGACGCGGGCGCGTACTGGCGACTCCGCGTAATCCTCCTCCTCAATTCCATACCCAAGCCGATCCTCGAACAAGGGCAAGATAGACTCTGAATCGGCGTCGTAACCTGGCTCCATACATGGCTCCGCCAGCGACTCCTCTTCATTGTTGACAGCAAGCTGTTTCTCTGGCTCGGCGATGATGCCGACTTCTGATGTGCCGACCGACTCCTCGCCGTCGGACTCGACAACAACTGTAGGCTCTGATACTGATTCCGCCGAGTTAGCGCGAAGTCCTGACGCGCAAACCATGCCGACGAACACGTTGATCCCTCCAAAGACAAGCTGATAACCCTCGTCGACTTCATGCATATCTGAAGTCCAACCGGAGTCATCGATCTCGGTTTCTCCATGCTCATCAGTGTAGACTCGCCCGATGGCGAGTTTCTCCATGGCCCGGCGAGCAGCTCCCACGATCTCGACTCCTCTCATCTCCTGCCCCACGATGGGCGCCAACTGTCGTGGGGTTATCACGGCAAGTCCTTCCTCTGGGAAGGTGAGTTCTGGGGCCATTGATGATCAAAGTACGTAGGAGAGGTTAATCTCGCTTGGGGACACAGATTTACCTAGGTTCGGCCCCTCTTGATCGAGGTAAAGACCTACTTCCTGCTTCTCTTTATTGATTGGGTGGATTCTCGATTACAAGGCTCCGGCTCCTCTCTGGGGAGTCGGCGACTATGGATCTGTAAAGCTTATCAATCTAAGGTCCAGGACCCCGCTTATAAAGGTGGCCCGGTCCCTGGACTTACAACTTACCCCGAGTCATACCAGAACACGGAGTCCTACTCTACGTCTTGGCCTTCCAAGTTAGGGCTCCGGGTCGTACTTGGACTCCTTTCTGACGGGTCCCTTTCCCGTCATGGGCCTTGGTCGGCTTGTCTCCAGCCCAGCCCATGCGGCTTTGATGCATGACTCGGCTTTGGCCTTCTTGGTCTTGGCGGGTCTACTTTCCGGGTCCATGGGCCTACCTATAAAGTATCCCCCCATCACAGCCCATGAGGCATAGAGAGAGAGAAAAGATGCCCGAGGGACAAAAACCAGTGAAACGAAATTTAACCAAGTGTTTGGACTTAGCTTCGCGAGGCGTTTTTGCCTTGGAGAGGGTGTTGGTTCCCTGATGAGGCGTTTTTCTTCCCGAGGTTGCCTGAGGCTTGTTTTGAACCAGCTTTCCTGCGCTTGGACAGATAGGCATACCCACAAGCAATACATAGCTAGATAAACTCATGCGCGCTCGTAGGTTCCTTCATGTGTGTCTCGCGAGGAGAACAGGCACCAAGGTCCTTGGTGAGTTGACGTGCACGGGAGCTGGTCCATGAGTTCAGAGCTCCTTGGGAGTTGACGTACATGAGAGCTGACCCGTGAGTTCAGAGCTCGGATCCCTTGGGTTTGAGGCGCTGCTGGGATGCTCCCGAGGCACAGGCACCATGCTCAGCCCCACCTCGCGAGATGCATAGGAGGGATCATACGAGCAAGGATGAAAATGCGATAATATAACTGCTTACCGAAGCAACAACATATGCTGGCGCGAAGCGCAAAGGTTCAAAGTGACCTGAAACAAGGGTTCATTACACTGGCGTGGCCGGAAGTACAAAATCCACCATATCTGGGCATGGGGTTCCACATTGAGTGGCTGAGACTCTCGCGGCCCGAGGCAACGCATGTAGAGAGAGCTCAGAGGGGGCCCCTATGCGGGGGTGGCTTCGTAGAGCCTGCGGTCCGCCATGTCTGGGCATGGGGATCCACCTCGCCAAGGCATGGTGCTTGAAGAAGTCACCTTGCCGAGGCGTGGTGGCTTGGGAGTCTTCTCGAACGGCCCGCGGCAACGTATAGTACAGAGGGGAGCCCGAATTTTTTCCTCGTGGAGGATGATGGCGCGAAGCTCTCCCTTGACGCAAAAAGTTGCTCGTCGAGGATGATCAGGGGTAGAACTTGCGCAGGTGCTGGATGTTCCAGGGGTTGGCGACAGGAGTGTCGTCCTCCATCTTGAGCCGCGTAGAGCCAGGCCTGGCGTTGTGCACGACCCTGTAGGGTCCTTTCCACATTGGCGAGAGCTTGTGGAGGCCTGCCCTGCAGAGGATTCTCCTCAGGACAAGGTCTCCTGCTTCGAGAGTGCGCGGGCGGATGTGGTGGCTGTGGTAGCGATGGAGGTCTTGCTGGTACCTTGCCGCTCTCAGGGCCGCATCGCGGCGGAGCCCCTCGAGCAGCAGCAGGTCGTCGTTGCGGAGTTCTTCCAACTCAGCCTCCTTGAAGGCAAAGACTCGTGGAGAGCCGCGGGTGATCTCGCTGGGGAGAACAGCTTCAGCGCCATAGACGAGGGAGAACGGCATCTCGCCAGTGGGCTTCATTGGCGTGGTGCGGATGGACCAGAGCACCGAGGGGAGCTCATCGATCCAGTGCTTGCCGCTGGCCTTGAGGCGGTCGAAGCTTCTCGTCTTGAGGCCCTTGAGCACCTCGGTGTTGGCTCGCTCAGCCTGCCCGTTGCTTCGTGGGTGGGCCACCGAGGCGTAGCAGATTTGGGCGCCGAGGCCGCCGCAGTAAGACTTGAAGGCGCCGCTGATGAATTGCGAGCCGTTGTCGGTGATGATGCGGTTGGGCACACCAAAGCAGCAGACCAAGCCCCTGATGAACTTCACCGCTGATTTCGCCGGGATGGTGCGCACGGGTTCCACCTCAGGCCACTTGGTGAACTTGTCGATGGCAACGTAGAGGTAGCGGTAGCCCCCGAGCGCTCGTGGGAAAGGTCCCAGAAGTTCCAGCCCCCAGACCGCGAACGGCCAGTAGAGTGGGATAGTTTGGAGTCCTTGCGCGGGCTGGTGAATTTGCTTGGCGTGGAATTGGCAGGCGTCGCAGGACTGGACGATTGCGGCTGCATCTTGAAGCACTGAAGGCCCAGTAGAAGCCACTCTGGAAGACCTTGCCTGCGAGGGTGCGTGAGGATGAATGGTGGCCGCACTCTCCGCTGTGGATGTCGTTGATGAGCTGGCGGCCTTCCTTGGCAGGGACGCACCGCAACGCAACCCCATTGGGGCGCTTACGGTACAGGTCTCCGTCGTGGAGGCAGTAGGACTTGGCCTGGCGAGCAACCCTCTCGGCCTCTGCATCATCTTCGGGAAGGACTCAATTTTGCAAGTAGCTCTTGATCTTATTGATCCAACCAGTGTCTTGGCGTACCAGGGTCATCAGCAGGCGATCGCCTGAGGGTAGCCCGCAGTTTGGTGCTCCACTTGATGGGGCTGGTGGGAGCTCCTCATTAATGCTCATGTTGACCGCTGGTTGCTTGACCGAGGCCCTGGCGAGTCTCTCCTCGAACACTCTAGGCTTCTGGGCTTCCCTTCTTGCCGCTCGCCTGGCGATTTCATCTGCTTCTTGGTTTTCCCCTCGTGGGATGTGCTTGAGCTCCATGCCCCTGAAGTGCTTCTCGAGTTTGCGTACCTCTTCAAGGTAGGCTACCATGTAGGTGTCCTTAGGCGTGTAGCTCTTATTGGAGAAGTTGACGAGGAGCTGAGAGTCGCCCTTGATGAGGATGCGCTTGATGCCGAGGGCAATGGCAGCTCTGAGCCCAGCGAGGAGGCCTTCGTATTCAGCAATGTTGTTGGAGACCTTGTCGCTGTCTTTGAAGCACAAATGGACGGCGTAGTAGAGCTTGTCGCCTGTTGGTGAGGTCAGGACAGCACCAGCCCCTGCACTCCGGGCCGCGAAGGCGCCGTCGAAGTGCATGGTCCAGTAGCTGGGCTCCGTCCCTCCTGAGGCTGTAGCTTCTTCCTCTTGAGGCTCTTCTTCATGTGTGTCCGTCCATTCGGCCATGAAATCAGCCAGCGCCCTGCCCTTGATGACCCTTGTGGTGTCAAACTCCAGCTCGAAGGGTTGCAGCTCGATGCCCCAGCTTGCGACGCGATCTGTTGTGTTTGGGTTGCGCAGAACTTGCTCCAGGGGGTACGAGGTGACCACCTTGATGGGGTGACCCTGGAAGTAGTGGCGCAGCTTCCTGGAGGTGATGAGGAGCGAGAAAAGGAGCTTCTGCTGCATGGGGTAGCGCTCGCGAGCATCCCGCAGTACTGTGCTGACGAAGTACACGGGATGCTCGACGAGGGTGGTTGTTGACGTGGCAGCGGTTGGCTCCTCTCGAGGCTCGGTGGAGTCCTTGTCGAGGTTCTCTTGAGGCCCCACTTGTGGAGGCTCGGCATGAGGCTGGAGGCTTGACGAGGCTGCTTCCTTGTCATGGAGTTCTGGGCTTGGCGAGGCAGGGCTCTGCTTGGCGAGGATTGGCTCTTCCCTTTCAGCCACCAAGACCGCGCTTGCCGTCTGAGGAGTGGCTGCAAGATACAGCTTCAGAGGCTCGCGAGGGCGTGGGGCAACCATGATGGGTGGGCTCGCCAGATTCTTCTTCAGGTCCTCGAAGGCCTTTGCCGCTTCAGGGGTCCACTTGAAAGGACCGGACCTCTTCATGATCTTGAAAAACGGCAGCACCCTCTCGCCGAACTTGGAGATGAACCGGCCAAGGCTGGCCATACATCCGCTAAGCGCTGCATGTCCTTGAGGCGACGAGGAGGCTGCATCTCTTCTATGGCTCTGATCTTGTCGGGGTTTGCTTCGATGCCACGATGAGACACCAGGAACCTGAGGAGTTTGCCTGAAGGGACCCCGAAGACGCACTTAGCGGGGTTCAGCTTGATGTTTACCTTGCGTAGGTTGGCAAAGGTCTCCTCGAGGTCCTTGATGAGCGTGTCCTTCTCGCGGGTATTGACCACGATGTCGTCGACGTAGGCCTCTGCATTCCTTCCCATTTGAGCCCCCAAGGCGATCCTCATGAGGCGTTGGAAAGTGGCACCGGCATTTTTCAGGCCGAAAGGCATGCAGACGTAGCAAAACACACCACAAGGGGTGAGAAATGTTGTCTTCTCCTCGTCCTCCTTCGCCATCTTGATCTGGTGATAGCCTGAGAAGGCATCCAGAAAACAGAGGAGTTCGCAGCCGGCGGTGGAGTCCACGATCTGGTCGATCCTCGGGAGGGGATAGGGGTCCTTGGGGCAAGCTTTGTTGAGGTCGGTGAAGTCGATGCAGAGGCGGCTTCCTCCGGTGTGCTTGGGGACGACCACACCATTGGCGAGCCAAGTGGGATGGACAACTTCTTTGATGATGCTAGCTTTCTTCAACTTCTCTACTTCTTGAACGATGAACTTTTGCTTCTCTGGCACCTGGCGCCGCGCCTTTTGCTTCACGGGACGTGCATTTGGACACACGGCTAGGTGGTGCTCGATCACCTCCCTCGGTACTCCGGACATATCTGACGGTGTCCATGCGAACATGTCAGAGTTTGCCCTGAGGAAGGCGACGAGCGCGCTTTCCTATTTGGGAGGCAGGTTGGAGCCGATGGTGACGCTAGCCCCGAGCTGTTTGCCTCAAGAGGCACTTGCTTCGTCGCGGCCTTCTCCTGAGAGAACAGCTGCTTCTTCTTCGCGGGGGGCCTCGGGAGGGGTTCCTCATCCTCGTCAGCGGGTGACGCCACCGCGGCAGCCTTGTAGGCCGCTTGCGCAGCGTACAGGGCGTCTGAGACCATGCCACGGATGACGATGGTGCCACCCGAGCCAGGAAGCTTGACGAGGTTGTAGGCGTGGTGGGTCACCGCCATGAACTTCGCGAGGGCGGGGTAGCCGAGGATGGCGTTGTAGGGCAGGCCGATGTGCGCGATGTCGAAGTCGATCAGCTCGGTGTGGTAGTTGGCTTGCGTGCTGAAGGTGACCGCGAGCCTCACTTGCCCCAAAGGGGTCGTGAGACCCTCTGTTACCCCCGAGAAGGGCCTGGTGGGCATGAGCCGCTCGTAGGGCACCTGAAGCTTCTCGAAGGTCTCGACACGAAGGTCTCGACAGAGATGACGTTGGGGCCTGCACCCCCATCGATGAGCGTCTTAGAGATTGCGATGTTGTTGATGGTGGGGGTGCAGACCAGTGGGATGGTGCCAACAGTCGAAGTGGACTTGGGGTGGTCGCTGGAGTCGAAAGTGATGGGGTACTGGGACCACTTGAGGGGCCTGGAGGCCTCAACCCCGGGAAGCGCTGCCGCGATCTCGCGAGCGAGTTGCTTGAAGTGGCGGTTGGAGCTGGGGGCCTGAGCCCCGCCGAGGATGCAAGCGGCCCCGCGAGGCACCTGGTAGCCCTCAGGAGTCTCGGCAGGGAGGTTGTCGTTCGCGGGCTGGACGGCGTTGGCTTGAGGGTTCTGCTGGTAGTCGTCGTCGTAGTTGTTGTTGTTCCAGCGTCGCCCCCGCGGCCGCCGCGGCCGCCGCGACCTTGCTACCGCTCGCGAGCCTCGCGAAGCCTCTTGAGGTCGTAGCAGTCCTCGGTGGCATGGGAATGCCTGTTGTGGTAGACATAGAAGGGGCGATCATCTTTCTTCTCGGGGCCCGCGGCTGGAGCGGCAGCGCGAGGCTGCTTGGCGTTAGGTTCAGCCGCGAGGACCGCAGTGGTCTTGCGCTTCTCGGTGGATTTCTTCTTCTTGGATCCCTCGGCAGGGTCCCCTGGCTCGTTCTTGATGAACAAGCGGCCCTCCTTAGCCTTGGCGCACTTGTCCGCCAAGTCGAAGAGCTTGACGACGGTGGTGATGTTGTCGTGGATGCCAAGCTTCTCGAGCATCCGCACGTCCGTGACTCCAGCCTGGAAGGACGAAATGACCTGCGCGTCGGTGGCGTTGGGGATCTTGTTGCGCACCTGGCTGAAGCGCTGGATGTACTTGCGGAGGGTCTCGCCAGGCTTCTGGCGTACACCGCGGAGGTCGTTGTACGTGAGTCCGCGCTCGTACGTGCCCTTGAAGTTCGCGACGAAGCACCGGCAGAGCTCCTCCCAGGTGTTGATGGACTCAGCGGGGAGGTTCGTGAGCCACGAGGACGCGGAGTCCTTGAGGGCCATGGGGAACCAGTTCGCCATGACTCTGTCGTCGCCCCCGGCGGCCTGGATGGCCAAAGTGTAGAGTTGCAGGAACTCCAGGGGGTTGTTCTTGCCGTCGTAGCGCGGAGGAAGATCCGGCTTGAACTTGACTGGCCAGGCGACGCGACGGAGGCTGTGGGTGAACGCGGCCGTCGTGCCGTAGGTGACCACGCCGGTGGCGAGGGTGGCGCGAAGGTGGCGCCCCGCGGTGGCGACGTCCTGGACGGCGCGGTTGTGGCGGTTCTGCCCGCGCTCGATGCTGACGCGTGCGTCCTCCGGGGCTCGCTGCACGATTTGGCAGTCGTGCGGCGACGATGCGTGCGATGCAGCACGGGTGCCGCGAGGAGGAGCCCCCGCTGATGGAGCTGGAGCGGGCGCGGGATGAAGAGGGGGCGCGGGAGGTGCGCCGTGCGCCACGTCCCCCACGCGCGCTGAGGGAACTAGCGAACGAGACGGTGCGGGAGCGGCGACGTGAGCGGCGACGACGAGCTCGGAGAGGCGGTTGAGCCAGGCTTCTTGAGCCTCCGGCGTGGGACGGTACTGCAGCAGCTGCTACGCCATGAGAAGCGCAGTTGCTGGGCTGGGCGCAGGGCGGCCCAGCGAGGAGGCAGCACGGTCCCGCGACGGGTGCAGGGAGGAAGCTTCCTCTTCGCCGTGGTCGTCCTCGGCGTGGTCGTCGTTGTCGTCCTCTGGATGCTTGACGCGGGGCTCGGGGTCGATGTGGCGCTCCGGAGCGGCGCTCCCGCGCGGGTTGCCAGCAGGAGTGGTGGTGGCGCTGGCCGTCCGGCGAGCGAGACGTTCGGCGCGAGAGATGCCGGCCATGGCGGTGTCGAGGTTGAAGATGCGCCTCAGCCCCCTACCTGGCGCGCCAGATGTCGGAGATCTGTCCCAGGAACTGGGTGTGTCTCACTAGGTATCGAGTAAGGGGCTGAACACGGAATCAAACAACCCTCAACGTGCCTCGGTGACGGTGCTCGCTGAGCTCGCTGGGGGACGACACTGCAGAGATGAACGCACGGTGTTTACCCAGGTTCAGGGCCCTCTTGGAGAGGTAAAGCCCCTACGTCCTGCCTTGGTTGTATTGCACTGCTTGGAGAGGTTACGGTACAAAGAGAGCTTCGGGAGCTCGAGGTGGCTAACAATGGCTATCTCTAGAAAGGCGCTAGGGTTTCAGATCCAGAACCGAACCCTAGATCTCAGATCCTTCAACCAGACTTCGAACCTTGGAACCCTTTGCCCGAACGTGCTCCCCCTCCTTTTATAGGTGTCTTGGACCTCTTCCCCAAATATCTTGGCGGGAAGGGCTACCACATAGCGACGAAGGAGGAGGCCGGGTGCACGGTAAAGGGGGAGGCCATGGACGCGGTCCATGGCAGGAGAGCGGCGTCACCAAAGCTGGAAAAGCCACCGTCCAGCCAGGACGATGGGCTGGCGCAGCTGAGTCTCGGGAGGCGCCCGACGGTGACGTCGCCCTTGGAGTGTAGCTGCAGACGGTCCCCTTATCACCGGAATGGCAAGTCTCGTTGTCCGCTTTGCTTGGTGCTGCTTTGTTGACCGCTTTATACACGAGAACGGCAACTGCGGCGTCGTCGTCACCGCGCGCAGACGCGCGCGTCACTCTGCAGCGGGCGCAGAGCCCATGTGCGCTCTGTCGCGGAGACAGAGCTTGCTTCGTGGGGAAGGAACCCCGCGAGGCCGGAGGCCTCGCCGAGCCTTTTGGCTTGATCCCCTCGAGGCACACGAGATGCCCTCTCGAGGAGAGGTCCTTCGCGAGGAGAAAAACCCTCGCGAGGCTCGCCAGGCTTGGAGAGCCTGGTCCTTAGCGAAATCTTCTGAAGAGTGTCGTGGGCCCTGGTACCCCGGTTTCCACTGTGCCGACAGACGAAAGGGTGGTGCAGCAACCCTAATGGGCTGGCCGCACCAGCCCTAGGCCCACATGGGCCAGTTTGGCCAGGGCAAGGTAGGGAGGCCGGGTCCTAGTAGGACTAGGAGGCCGGCCCCTTCCCTTTAAGGAAAGGCCCAAGTTGAGTCCAAGCAAGCTGGCTGGCCAAGTCCTACCCTCCACCTATTTAAGGGGGTGGAGGAAGGGGTGCGGCAGACACCCTAGATGTTGCCGCCCCAAGTCCCCAAGCCGCACCCCACCTAAACCCTAACCTTAACCGGCGCCACCCCTCTCCCCGGAGGGCTGCCGCCTCCACCACCTCCACTCTAGCCGCACCACCCTAGCCCTAGGGGCTGCTACGCCTCCTCCTCTCCCTCTCCTCTTACTTGTCTTGGCGAAGCCCTGCTTGCGGAGATCTACATCATCATCACCACCACACCGTCGTGCTGCTGAGATTCATCGAGCCACGTCTACCTCGCTTGCGGGATCAAGGAGTTGACGTCTTCATCGAGCTGAACGTGTGGATACCGCGGAGGTGCTGCTCGTGCGGTGCTTCGACGGATTGGATCGCGTGGATAATACATCTCCTCGCGACTAGATACGTCTAGTTGCGGGGATCGACTAGCCAACCCCTGCACCGACAAAACGCGTTTGATCGTTCTTCAAGGGTAAGAGATTGGATCTCCACTTCGCTACCTTTGTCTAAAGATCTAGATCATGGGGTTTCTTCTGCTTGTTTCGTAGGAAATTTTTTGTTTTCTATGCAACGACCCCAACAGTGGTATCAGAGCCTAGATCTATTCGTAGATGTTGGTGCGATTAGAACACAAGGAGTTGTGGGCGTTGATATTTTATGTTGCTACCTTCTCACGTGCACTTTGCATCTTGACGGTATGGTGAGATTGAAGCGGCCGGGACCAACCTTACTCGTCCGCGTACGAGAGACCGGTTCCACGATTGACATGCAACTTGTATTGCATAAGTGGCTGGCGGGTGTCTGTTTCTCTTGCTATAGTGAGATGCAATTTTCAACAGAAGGCCTTTAAAAAGGATGAGTAAATAAGCGACTATTATATCACCGTTGTGGTTTTGCATAGATTAGAACGGTTCTATCTCGTTGACCCAAGCCACGTAAAAAAATTGCATAAACAAAGTAGAGGACGTCTAACTTGTTTTTGCAGGGTTTGTGATGTGGTATGGCCAAATATGTGATTTGTGATAATGTATGCAATGATCATGTTTGTAATCTTTCACGACTTGCATGTCGATGAGTACGGCAACCGGCAGGAGCCATATGGTTGTCTATTATTTTATGTGACCTGCGTGTCATTGAATCACCATGTAATTGCTTACTTTATTGCTAAGAGTAGCACTAGTAGTAGTTGCAATAGTTGGTGGACACAACCATGATGGTGGCGCCACAATGATGGAGATCATGCCGGTGTTATGATGATGGAGATCATGCCGGTGCTTTGGAGATGGAGATCAAAGGCACAAGAAGAATGGCCATATCATATCACAATTTTTGAATTGCATGTGATGTTAATCCTTTATGCACCTCATTGCTTGCTTAGATGTGATCGCGACGGTAGCATGATAAGGTGATCTCTCACGTTAATATCAAGATAATAAAGTGTTCTCCACTAGTATGCGCCGTTGCAAAAGTTCGTCGTTTTGAAGCACCACGTGATGATCAGGTGTGATAGATTCTACGTCCACATACAATGGGTGTAAGCCAGTTTACACATGCATGAATACTACGGCAAATTTTGATGAGCCTAGCATGTACAAAAATGGCCTCGGGAACACGGAACCGAAAGGTTAAACACGAGTCATATAAATGATATGATCAACACTGAGTTGTTCACCATTGAAGCTACATCATCTCACGTGATCATCGGTTGTGGTGTAGTGGATTTGGATCGTGTGTCACTAAACAACCAAAGATATGTTAAGTTTAGTGGGAGTTCATATAGTAATTTGATTAATATGAACTAAAATTATCATGAACAAGTGTCCTAAGAAAATGTCTTTGCAATATCCTTGTAGATCATGGCCGACTACAATAGTATGTTTCTTGCTGAGGAGCTGCGTCTTGATGGGTCAAACTTTGCTGAGTGGTACATGCGTCTGAGAGAAGTCCTACACACCAATAATGAGCTCTACGTGATAGATGAACCTTTAGAAGAATGCCCTGATGTTTCTGCAAACTATGAGGAGTACGTGGAGTGGTACGAACAAAAGACCACCTACTTGAAAGTCGAGTGGTTGATGTGCACCTTCATGGATTCTGACCTTGGTAAACAATTTGGTAACTTGAGCGCAATGGAGATTGTCGATGAGCTGAAAAGAAGGTTCATAGCACAAGTTAGAATTGCAAGGTTTGAATGCTTGGATGAATTTCTTTCAACTAAGATGGAAGAAAACACTTGCTTGGAACAACACCTGAGGAAGATGCATAGGATATATTATACTCTAGTGGATGTTTGGAACCACGAGATGACTGATGAAATGGCGATAGATGGGGTGCTGCGCTCGCTTCCCCCCACCTATAAGAATTATGTCAGGGACTATGTCATGGGAAGGGATTCGATCACTTTCTGTGAGTTTATTTCCCGGCTGCGTCATGTCAAAGTGGAACCCATAGCAGGAGAAGTAGTCAATGTAGAAGGTATATTTTGATATACCAGTTATAAATGTTTAACGTTCAGTTTACACTTGTAACAAATGACTGAGTATTTGATACTTGTACTGTTTTATGAAAACAGGGCCTACTGTCTGAGAAGTGTAATGGATGAACTGAGTGGATATCGCGGGATGATGGCAATCAAGGAGTTGGTGCTGGCGATGTTTTACTTCTACATTTATCGTTTTTTATTAGAGGATTTGAATGAGTTTTGTAATCGAATTAAGTGTGATCTTTAAATTAGTGTGTCTCGGTTTGTGAGACGGTTATTCATGTTAAAGACAAGTGGTTGTTCTATTTTCATGAGTAATTTTTTGTTGGTGATCACGTTTCGATTGTGAGATTATTGTCCTTGATGTGAATCTAAACGATGATTAGTTAAACTTTTATAAAATATAGGACATACTAAAAACCTCCAAACACTTAATAATGACAATTGTTTTAGTCATGCCAAATATTGAATAAAACATTTTGATGTTTTTATCAATGCGCCTTGTTAAGAGGAACATGACTTAAAATGCCATCTTTCGGAAGAGTGCAAATAATTGTTGGAAATAGACACAAGTGTTGTTTTGTATTTTCAGCAAAAAGAAGTCATTATTTTGTGTGCTCCATCATAAATGATATGAATGAATAGATGTATTTATTCGAGTTATGATATTTTGATGAGATCAAATAAAATTAAGGAGTTAAGGATGTTTGAATTAACAAGAAATTATTGAGTCTTTTTCGATTTGATCAAAAGAGATGAAATATTTTGAGTTATTGTTTTAGTATGAAGACTTGTGCAAAGTGTTTTCACAAATTGCAATATTTAGAATTTATTCAAAAGGGGTTTTGATGCACACTAATATTGTAATCACGTTGTGTGGTCTTACAAAAGGGAGTTTTCGAGTTAAGGATTTATTTAAGCATTTAGATTTATTTTGATAACACTCCGTTAGAAATAAGGGTCTATGTTTGATTCGCATAATTTTTCCATATGAGTTATGAGAAAGAAAGGTTTCATTAATTATGAGATAATTAGAACCTATTGCAAATAATGTTGTAGCATATTCATATGTATGACTATGAATGTGATTCCACAATAAAGGACTAAAAGGGGCAAACCAATTTGTTGGTTATGCTAAGTATTTTAGTTGTTTTTTTATGATAAGGTATCATTGATAAAAGGATTGATGGAATAAATTGAGAAACTTAATCAAGATGGTTGATCTTACTTTTAATGTATCAAGTGGCACATTTTGTAAAGTGCATTAATGGTTTAGACTTGATATTTAAAAGGAGGGATTAATGATGATGATCATTGAATTTTGAATTCAGGTTTTTCAAGAGAAAGTAGGATTCAAGAATATTAATGTTTGTCATGTTACAAAATAATATTCATGATTTATTTGTCGTGTTTTGGAAACAAGACATACCTACGAAACTGCAAAGAAGAACTAGAAGCCTTAAATACGAAAATGACTGAGAGTCATCATATGTTAAAGTTTAAATCACAAAGTAATTGTTACTTGATTTTGTGGAAATAATGTTTTCACATATTTATTTTTGCAAAGGGTTTGTAGAGAATAAATAAAACTTAAAGCTAGCAAAGTACTAGCATTTCGTATATGAGTTCTCGAATTTTAAGAGTTAAGAATTTTGGAGGAGTCCAAAGCATCGAGAAAGTGCATAAGGAACTGAGTGAGATCTAATTAAAATATGTGGTGACATATATTAAGTTAGAGCAGAAACTATTTTCCACGATCAAAATATGTGGTGACATATGTTTGAGTGGGAGCTGGTAAATCATGGTCAAATATAGAGATAACATATTTTTGAGTGGGAGCCAAAGTGGTTTCACAATTTAATATGTGTATGGTGTATATTTGAGTGGGAGTTTACAACATCTTGTTTTGAGTGAAATGGCGATTTCATAAATGTTGTAAATGAGTCATGAACAAGCATGTAACTTATGAAGTTAGTTTTGTTTGAAGGTCAAATATCTATGGAGATAGATGTAAGCATTATATCAAGATGTTTTAACTTAAGTGAAAATTTTGAAGGAGTTCAAAATAGAACAAGAAAAGAAATGTTCATTAGCTTGTGAGAAATAAGTAAAACATTGAGTTAATAACTCGGTACAGAAATAATGGTTGGAGGATATGTTGGTATTTGCTATGAATTGTTCATAGGACTAAACATATAAGATCCATAATTTTGTATTTGACGAAATGTGACCCAAGTTCTTGGTTAGAAGAACGTGTTGTGAATGAGGAGTAATTTCAACATAGAGATGAGATGTTTGAATCTAAAGATTGATTGACTTGGTTGAAGTCATAAACACCAAACTGGATTTGAAATCTCATAGAGGCAGTAGCGCAGCGAAAGCATGATCGAAAATATTCGAAGTGACTTGGATAGCACTGTCGATTTGTTAAGTCTACAACATATAGGAGTATATGATTAATTCAAGGATTAAAAGATATAATATCTTGGTTTGAGAAATTTTGTTTCAAGATTGAGTGAGTTTCGGGTGCACATACTATGTGAAAGTTCTTTTGACTGATCATATGTGATGTAGGCATAAAAGGAAAACAAAAATCTCACTCTATAACCAAACATATTATATTCATCATATGATGATGAGGTTTATCATGTGATGATAGGAGGTTTATCATGCGATGATAAAGTCATGTCAATCTAGGTGACAATGATAATTTTTGCAAAGAACATTAATGACTGTATAGTACAGAACACGGACAGAACCTCTTTCACGAGCAAACATGGTCAGCACTGCGACTTCATGGGTGTTGGATCGAGAAAATGTAAACTAGATTATTGACTCTAGTGTTGGGAATATGCCCTAGAGGCAATAATAAAATGGTTTATTAGCATATTCATGTTTATGATAATAGTTTATTATCCATGCTATAATTGTATTAAACGGAAACATAATACATATGTGGAATATAAACAACCAGGTGTCCCTAGTAAGCCTCTACCGGACTAGTTCGTTAGTCAAGATATGGTTAGAGTTTCCTAACCATGGACTTGTTATAGTCACTTGATAACGGAGTCATATCATTGGGAGAATGATATGATGGACAAGACCCAAATGATAAAGAGTTGCAATTGATCGTCACAAAGTCTCATTGCCAACACTTTTAATATATGCCAAGTATAGGTTCCTTAGACCATGAGATTATGTCACTCCCATTTACTGGAGGAATGCTTTGTGGAAATCAAACGTCACTTCGTAACTGGGTGATTATAAAGATGGCCTTCAGGTATCTCCGATGGTAGGTTGTTGGGTGACATAAATCAAGAGTGGGATTTGTCCCTCCATGTGACGGAGAAGATATCTCCAGGCCTTCTCGATAATGTAGCATCATAAAGTCTACAGACATGTGATTAGGTTGTAATCACGGAGATCCTATATTATGGACGAGTAAAGAGAACTTGCCGGTAACGAGATTAAACTAGACATGGGGATGTCGACGATTAAATCTCGGGCAAGTAAAATATCGTGGGACAAAGGGAATCGTATGTGAGATTAATTGAATCTCCGGCATCGTGGTTCAATCGATAAAGAGTTTCGTTGAGTGTATAGGAATTAATATGGATATCCCGGTCCCGCTATTAATTATTGATATGATCATGTCTATACATTCTCGGACCCGTAGGATCACACACTTAACGCTCCGATGAAGTTAGGGTTAGCGATGAATTGAATGATGAAATGAACGAATGGTGATTTGGAGTCTTGGATGAGATCATAGACGTCACGAGGAGTTCTGGAGGAGTCCGGAGAATAAGATTCATATAAAGAAAGTGTTTCCGGAGGTATCGGAAAGGTTCCGGAATATTTAAGCAGGGTACCGGAAGGTTTCGGAAGATTCTAGAAGAGTCTAGAAGTGGACCCACATGGACCAAAGGGTGCTGTAGCAACCCTAATGGGCTGGCCGCACCAGCCCTAGGCCCACATGGGCCAGTTCGGCCAGGGCAAGGCAGGGAGGCCGGGTCCTAGTAGGACTAGGAGGTCGGCCCCTTCCCTTTAAGGAAAGGCCCAAGTTGAGTCCCAAAGGGACTCAACTTGGGGGCCAAGCAAGCTGGCCGGCCATGTCCTACCCTCCACCTATTTAAGGGGGTGGAGGGAGGGGTGCGGCAGACACCCTAGAGGCTGCCGCCCCAAGTCCCCAAGCCGCACCCCACCTAAACCCTAACCCTAGCCGGCGCCACCCCTCTCCCCGGAGGGCTGCCGCCTCCACCACCTCCACTCTAGCCGCACCACCCCTAGCCCTAGGGGCTGCTGCGCCTCCTCCTCTCCCTCTCCTCTTGCTTGGCTTGGCGAAGCCCTGCTTGCGGAGATCTACATCATCATCACCACCACACCGTCGTGCTGCTGAGATTCATCAAGCCACGTCTACCTTGCTTGCGGGATCAAGGAGTTGACGTCTTCATCGAGCTGAACGTGTGGATACCGCGGAGGTGCTGCTCGTGTGGTGCTTCGACAGATTGGATCGCGTGGATAATACATCTCCTCGCGACTAGATACGTCTAGTTGCGGGATCGACTAGCCAACCCCTACACCGACAAAACACGTTTGATCGTTCTTCAAGGGTAAGAGATTGGATCTCCACTTCGCTACCTTCATCTAATAGATCTAGATCGTGGGGTTTCTTCCGCTTGTTTCGTAGGAAAATTTTTGTTTTCTATGCAACGACCCCAACAGCTCGAACCAAAAAAACCAAGGATAGGTGATGCGTAGGCGGAGGTTGGAGCCGCCGTGACCGGGAGTGGAGCGGCCACCACCATGAGCTGTGGAAAGATCAGAGGGTTGGGGCATGGGTGGCAACAAGAGGAAGAGGTCAATGGGCGAATTAGGTGGAAATGAGAGGAAAAGGGCCGCTTTTCTAGGTGTTTGCAGACGGACCGAGAGGAATGGGACCGAGGAGCATTCCCGCACCAAGCGGGGCATTGATTCGAGCTCGCCAGACTCTCAATGTGCAGCGGGATAGACTAGGGGGCAGCACGGCAGGACAGACTAGTTTGCAGTGGCGCGGCCATGCCGACAGCATAGGTTGTGATGTGTCTTTTTGCCGGCCAGGGGGCAGCACCATTGAAAGGTGCACTAATTCGAGGATGGAGAGGAACACGAACGTGCACAAGCGTGAATGTACTCCTTTTTCGTCGGTCCCACTAGTCAGAACTCAGCCAAGAAACAGTCAACGAGGCTTGACCTGGCAAGCAGCACGGACACGCACAAGGGTACGCGGACTCCTCCTTCTCCACCGGTCCCACTTGTTAGAACTCATCCAACTAAAAGTCAATGAGGCTTGACCCGGCGGAAATAGCCGTTTGGACATTCACGGGACTAGTTTCTACGAACTGGGGCAAAACTAAGGAAAACTAAGGCAGTGGGGCAAAAGCGAGGAAAATTAAGCGAAGTGGGGCTAAAACAAAAATCCCTATAAATTTTTCAAAGAATTGTCTTCTAGTTCTTGTTATTATTATCTGGAGTAACTATACTCCATTTGGTTGCAAAGGATGATAATGTATCTTACTTGTAATTTTTATCATATCAAGGAGCAAGGTGGAGGCCTGGAGACTATGTGGCGGCCGTGAAGACGTAGGAGCATGGTTCCGTCCACGGTGCACAGATGCCGACATCTTCGGAACCAAGACTTTTGTACAGCAGGGCGAACAGAAGATGGTGACGAACCGGCGGCCGTCTAGTCGCAGGAGCGGTGCTCCGTTGACGGTGCAGCCGGCCTCACCATGTTATTTTTTGTTTCCACTAGCCCTTATTAGAAACAATATTCTAATATGGGTAAAAAACATTTAATATGGGCAACAATATTCTGATATGTTTCCTCTAATCCGATGTACTTACTTAAACTAACAAACATGTATTCTAATAGTTTCCCATTTAATATGGGCAACAGTGCACTGTTGCGATTCAGAACTTCACATCAGTGACCAGCCTCGGGCAACAAAGTCGTTTCTGTTGCCGATGGGGAGTTTGACCTGTGTCCATAGCATCGTTTTGTACTAGTGCCCTCTCATGTGTGGCTCAGAGAGGCCAACACATGTAATCAGAGAAGAGCGACAGCACGCAAGTCTTAAAGGTATGGCTCAACAGGCCTATAGTGGACACAATGGGGGGCTACGAGCATTTTCAATAAACTGCAAAAAAACAGGACTTAAATTCTTAACCTTATGCTCCGATACCATGTTAAGCTTCATGAACTAGCCAACGCAACCAAAAGTATGAATAGTTGGAAAGGGCTATTGCAATCCACAATTTTGAGCTTCCCAAAGGCCCTCAAGTCACCACATCGACACCACCTGGCCGCCCTCTTCATTCCCAACAAACGAATCAATCTGAGGCATCCAAAATCGCCAGTACCTAGCTTGTATTCTTTGTCTCGGGCTTCCGTCCACATAGTCAATTTTGATCTCCCATACCTCCAACTAGTACCCCCCACGTCATCATGGTGACTTTCTAGTCCGTCCGAAACATGTTGCACTCCTCCCCATGCTCTGTAGCTCTCTTGGTCAAGTGTTGCCATCTGTCGCGGCCGTCAGAGGTTGTCAGATTCATTTTCGGCGATCCTTGGTCCTTGTGCCACCACCCTAGCACATGGGGAGAGGCCCTCATCCAGATCCACGTCCTTCTGTGATCACACATGCTGGAACACATTTTGTGCCTCGACGAAATGCTCCGCCATGAGGGCCGTGCCACCCATCGACAGTGGTTCACCAATAGGTGGACCCCAAATGTCGGATCCCTCCATCGCTTCCAAGTGGGCCCAGCAATCGGGCTGGTGGACAAGCTTTTAATCCTGACCATGGTCCCAACTGCTGATGTGTTTGATTATGTAGTTGATTTGCCCCACTTGCCATCCTCTGTGGCTAGGTGCCTTTCGGTACAATAGTTTCCATTTCTGAAAATTCTAGTGATTCGTTTAATCTTGTAAATTCGTAACTAATTTGATGTTTATCAAAAGAAATGTGTATACTATGTCAAATTGTTGAGAAAACAATTCTCTATATGTTTATGTCCAAATCATGCATGACTAAACAACTTCTATTAATAATGTTATTAATAGAAAAAAAATCACCTTTTCTGTTAATATGGAGTTCATGGAAATGCCATGTTTGATGCATTTTAACTCCATTTAAAGTAATTTATCATGTTTTAGGATTAGTTTCAACACATTTGAATTGCATATCACTCATACTTTTGTGCATTACGATGCCGTGTATTGATTTTTTTTTCATTTCCGGTATTTGCTTCTTCTCGGTAGAATATGAGTCTGAGGTGGGAGCCGAGAACAACAAAGTCCAGCACTCAATCTTCAATGAACAAGACAACACAACCCCCTTTTGAACAAGACAATTGCATGTGGTTCAAATGTATATTGTTGATAAATAGAGTAAACCTATTCTCACGACAATAAAGTAAACCTACTCTCATGAATGTTTGGTGTTACTATCATGGAACAACCCTTTGGGTGACTCATGGACTTGGTCACGAGTAAGGTAAAGGCTGTAGGTGACCACCCTTTGCCAGCAGACCTTCAAAAGTGTGCAAAAATTGGCGCTAAGAGTCGGTCGACACGTGTGGGTAAAGTTGTACACCCATACATGATTGCATCTTTTCGGTAAGCCATGTCCATGGTTATGAAAGACTTGGAGATGGTTTCTGTTTCATAGACAACATTAACCTCGTCGTAAAACTGCCAACTAAATGCATGCTATGAATTCCTTCTTCGGGGTGGATCGAGGGGGCCGCTGATCATAGTTGAGTGGTTTCATCTGATAGTTGTTCGATGGATGATACATGGTCAGTAGACGTAGAATAGCGATGCCACATACCTTTTGCAAGTTCTAAGTAAATGTTGCATTGTATTATGTCCCTTCCTAAGAAAATTGGCTTTACGCTCAAATAAACCCTAAGAAAGCCTTGTTACCTCCATGTAGTTATTATTTTTGTCTAGGTCTAGTGATTACCTTTGTACTTAGCCTTGTTTCATTGATGGATCTGTTGCAGGGAAGAACAACGACGAGTAGATTGGGGTTTCTAGATCGCAGCTTGGAATTTGTTGAATCAGCTCACTAGTAGGAAAAGGCTTATAGGTGGATTTTATATCCGTGGCGCACCACTATTTTGGTGCGCCACGAGTATATATTCGTGGCACACCAAAAAACCGCGCGCCACAGGTAGCCCATTACCCGTGGCGCACCAAAATATTGGTGCGCCACGCCTAAGTGTCGGCTGGACTGCGCGGAGAACACCACCTTACCCGTGGCGCACCAAAAACTGATGCGCCACGAGTGACACTATAGTTGTGGCGCATCACAGTACAGTGCGCCACTGTTATTTTCTTACCCGTGGCGCATACGTCACCCTTATGCGGTCAAACATTTTTTTTCAGATCCAGATCTGGATCCAAAAGCAAACTGCCCCACCTTATCTCTCGCACGTGGTCTCTCTTCCGCACAAACCAAAAACTTGCCCCACCCCCATGACAAGGGAATCCCCTCTCTTCCCTATCTTGCCGTGAGCCCGTGACGAGGCCCAACTCGCCCGACGCCGGCGAGCCCCAACTCGCTCGCGGCGTTCCTCGGTGACCCGCGACCCCATCCCCTAGCATCACTCTCCCGAGTATGGTGTGGACCGGAAACCTCGCCCGCGTCGATGGCCGACACCTGCGTCGACCACTCCCACCCCATCACCGCAGCCATCGCCTCCCGAGGACCCACCATGGCCGACACCTGCGTCGACCACGGCGGCAACCTCTGCCGTCCCCTAGCCTTGGCCCTCCCCGGCGGGCGCCGTGTGGCCCGGCGTGGCCGCCCCTTCGCACGGCGGGTCCCAGAATGAGGCCCCCTCCGGCCTGCCTGCCGAAGGACGAAGCCCCCCCCCCCCCCCCGTGACTTAGCGGCCGGAGATTCCCCCGGTGTACCTACCAGCAGGCGGCGGCGGCCCCATAGCTCTCGCGGAGGAAGCCCCCCCCCCCCCCGAGCCAGGATGGACGCCTCCCGGTGCGTCGGCGACACGCAGCCCCCCCCCCCCCCCCCCCCCCCCCCCCCCCCGCTGCCCCGTGGCGTCGCGACTCCCCGCGGAGCCGTAACAGCAGGCGCGACGGAGGCCGGCCGGCGCGTCCGCGACCAGTGACACTGGTTGGGAAGGCCCCCGCGGAGTTGGCGTGAGCGTCCGAGTCACGGGTGGAGCCCTCCGCAGCGCATCTGGCGAGGAAGCCCCTCGGGGATCTAAAAGCAGCAGCAGGTTCACACGTCGCCAGTGGCGAGGAAGCCCCCCACTGAGGCCCGTCGGCGCCAGAGGCAGCAGCGAGGAAGGAGCCTCCCCGCAAATCCCGCCGGCGCTTGTCCACGAACGGAGCCCTGGCCCCGTACGCGTCTCCGGGCTGTGGCAACATTTTTTTATTTTTCGGAAAACATAGCCGTGGCGCATCTAGTGATATACCCATGGCGCAGGGTATAGAGGTGCGCCACGGCTAATTTGTTACCCGTGGCGCACCGGGCACCTGCGCCACGGCTAAAGTGTTACCCGTGGCGTGCTAGTCCGTGCAGGGCCCTGCGCCACGGGTAACCAAAAATGGTGCGTCACGGGTAACTGTTTTTCTACTACAGACATCCCCTTTTGTTTCAGCTTCTTTATGCTTTTGTTCAACTTGTGATGTCTAGTAAGAATTGTATTACAGTATTATTGTTTTCGTTCATAGAGTTTGTTGTGTTATTTGTTGTTGCAACCCATCTCATGTATTATGCGTGTGTATGTAAATTGCAAGAGAGGGGTAGGACACTTGAGATCTAAGTTATGCAGTCTCGGATTATGATTAAGGGCAAATTATCCTTCTGCCATCAGTTGTGTCGATGTGCTCAGTTTTGCCCTCAGTTGCGAAACGTCCTCAGTTTTACCCCCTAGTCTGTGCGCAAGGACTTATTCCGTGAATCTTGCCGTCTCCGTCTGGTCAAGGTAGTTGACTCAGGCTTGTAGCCACTGCTTGTGGGACCCCTCTGTCGACCGTTCCTGAGGGCAAAACTGAGAAAATGGGCACACACTGATGGTAGCCCGTCGACCATTGTCAGCGCCGCGTTTGTGATAAAAGCGTCGTATGGCGCCCCCAGAGCTCACAGCGGGGAGCAAGAATCAGCGAAGCAGGGTTGGAGGCGGCCACGCGCAGAGGTGGGCGGCGAGCTAGGAACCGGGCGCAGAGGTTGGCAGCTAGGAGCTGGGCGCTGGCGACCGAGAGGGCGGCGTCGACGGGGAGCGCCGCCGATGGTGGTAGGGCGCGGCCATGTGCTACAGCTACAGGTGACGTGCGCGGACGTGGTGAGTTCCCCTTCGGCTCCGGGCGTTCGCGAATCGAGCTCCATGTCTTCTTCTAGCTCCCGCGCCACCTCGCGGATGGAGATCCCGACGCGCACAGAGATGCCGATCTTCGTCTGTCCGCGGTGCCGGATGGACGTTGGTCGGAGGATATCGCAGACACCGAGGAACAAGAATCGTCCATTCTACGTGTGCACCAGCGCGATTGGGGTAAGAATCGGGGCAATTTCACAATTTTCATTGATCGACATCCTTGAGCAATCCATTTGATCCTTGACCCGGCCGCAACGCGAGCTCCAGAAGAAGAGACGGAGGGCGGAGCACGCATTGATACAGAGGTTGCTGACGAGCTAAGGAGATTGAACCAGAAGATTAGAAAGCTCGAATATCAAGCACAAATTCCCATTTGCACTTGGGCATTTGTAGGGGGTATGTTAGTCGCAGTGGGTTTAATATTGAAATTGTATGGAATGGCATGAATTTGGGAGGAATTTGTAGGAGGAATTTGGGAGAAATTGTATGGTAATCGCACTGGCTGGGTGTAGTAGGAGTTTGTAAGCTTGAATTGTATGAATAAAGGTTGAAAGAAGGGAAAAGAAATGGGAAATTCAGAAGATTCAGTGTGACAAATAACTCCTGTGCGATACTTTTCATCGGAATGGTGAAAAATGCGACATCGTTCGAAAAAATAGCTACTGCGGGACGTTTCTGACGGCCAAAATAGCCAGCATACGACATGGTGGATTAATCGGTCGTAACGTTGGATTGATTCCGACAGGTGGGTCATAGACTCGTGTGCTCACTTAGTTGTGCTCATAGATTTAGATTAACCAAGGACATGATTATCTATTTTTTATAAGTTGAAAAGGACGATTAATCAGAGCTCGAAAAAGAAGGCCATGAGATATCAAGGTTGGAAAAATGAAATGATTTTCAATTCTTTTATAAGTTGAAAAAGAGGATTAACCAGATATTAGTGTCCTATATTTAGGATATAGGTCACCAATACTGGTTGATTGATTAAACGGTCGTAACGTTGGATTGATTCCGACAGGTGGGTCATAGACTCGTGTGCTGATACGTCTCCAACGTATCTATAATTTCTTATGATCCATGCTTGTTTTCATACCATTTGCTACATGTTTTGTTTACATCTTATAGCATTTTTATGCATTTTCTGGAACTAACCTATTAACAAGATGCCACAGTGCCAGTTCCTGTTTTCTGCTGTTTTCCCGTTTCAGAAAAGTACTTAAGGAAATATTCTCGGAATTGGACGGGACAAAAAGCAGCAGTCTTATAATTCAATGGACTACACGGAGCCCGAAGGAGAGGACCTGGAGGGCCGTGGGCCGTCCACACCATAGGGTGGCGCGGGACCCATGCCTGTCGCGCCACCAGGTGGTGTGGGGCCCACGGGAGCCCTCCGACGCCGCCCTTTCGCCTATATATTGCCCCCGACGCATAAAACCTAGGGGGATACGCCATATTCCACAGAAACACCCGAGCCGCCGCCGCCATCGCCGACAAGTTTCGGGGGACAGAAGTCTCTATTCCGGCACCCTGCCGGGACGGGGAAGTGCCCCCGGAGCCATCTCCATCGACTCCGGAAGCCATCTCCATCAACTCCACCACCATCTCCATCGCCGTTGCTGACTCCTATGATGAGGAGGGAGTAGTTCTCCCTCGGGGCTAAGGGGGTGTTTGGTTAGGCTTTCTAGTTGGCTTTTGGCTTTGGCTTATAAGCCATAAAAGCACCTAAATAGGTGCTTTTGGCTTTTGGCTTTTGGCTTATACCATAGTAAAACATAAGTTAAAAGCCAAAAGCCAAAAGCACCTATTTAGGTGCTTTTTGGGCTTATAAGCCAAAGCCAAAAGCCAACTGGAAAGCCTAACCAAACACCCTCTAAGGGCTCTACCGGTAGCTATGTGGTTCATCTCTCTCTCCCATGATGTGATCTATATGTGATCATGAGCTTTGCAATCTAGATGTCGTTGTGCTACTCAAGTGGGCTTTATTTATGTGATCTCCGGAGACTCCTTGTCCCACGTGTGTAAAGGTGACAGTGTGTGCACCGTGTGAGTCTTTTAGGCTATATTTCACAAGATACTTGTTCACTGATTTATTATTTGAATTGGATGTCTCTATGAAATTGTGGTGTGTTAGTACCTCCTATGAATGCTCATGGTCCAGTGTGGGGTATTCATTAGTACTTGGGAATATATCTTTGAGGAGTGCTTTTGCATTCCTACACAATGAATTAGTGTTCGTTATCCAGCCGGAGAATACTTCGGAGTAGTATATTGAAGTGCTTATATTTATATTCAATTATGATTGCTTTGTTGAGAGTGACCACTGGTGAAAGTATGATCCCTAGGCCTTGTTTCTAAGCATTGAAACACCATTTACAACAAGATCTGCTACATGTTTGCTTACTGCCATTTTTATTTCAGATTGCAATTACTACTTATAATCATCCATATTACTTGTATTTCACTATCTCTTCGCCGAACTAGTGCACCTATACATCTGACAAGTGTATTGGGTATGTTGGGGACACAAGCGACTTCTTGTATTGTGATTGCAGGGTTGCTTGAGAGGGATACCTTTGACCTCTACCTACCTGAGTTCGATAAACCTTGGGTGATTCACTTAAGGGAAACTTGCTGCTGTTCTACAAACCTCTGCTCTTGGAGGCCCAACACTGTCTACAAAAATAGAAGCGTGTGTAGACATCATGTGCTCACTTAGTTGTGCTCATAGATTTAGATTTACGGAGGGATATTCAGTTATTCTGACGGGTGGGTCCGAACTATTTTCCCCTCCCCCACTGGCACCCCCTAAACGGCCGGACACCGAACATAGTTTTTTGTTGAAATATAAAATTTTCGATACAATTTTCGATTCAAATACAAACTTCGATCCAAACGATGCGACGACTTGCCACTGAAACGACGAGGCGCCTGCATGGTCATGCATGCAACGGGCGGCTGCGTGGAGGCGAGCACACATGAAGGACACGAAGTCAGACGCGCGTACGCTTGTTCCATGCACCGCATCATTCTAGGTTGCCGGATCTCATTCAACGGCTTAGATCGAACCAGCGGGCCGATCCAAACCCCATCTATCCAGCCAATCAGCGCATCACATGCCCACGAGCCAATCAAATTGCAGAACGAGCGCACACGCGGATCGGCGCGTCACCTGCGCACATGAGGATCGGCGTGTCTGATCCCAACCGTTCACTCACTAGCGATCAACAGTTCGGAAGTGCGGGAGGGGGGGGTCGGATGGGGTTTATGGTTAGGGATTTTGGGGTTTTCGGGGTTTAGGGTTAGTGTTTCACCGAGCTAGGGTTGAGCATAACTAATTAAAAAAATCAAAAAAATATAAAACTTTGGCACATTGTCGTATTATGCAACTAAGTTGCTATAAAAAATATAAAACTTGGATTTTGAGTCGGTCAACGTTTTTTTGTGAGGTTTGACCAAACATTAAATTGAGCACAAATAATTCAAAAAAAATCGTAAAAATGTGAAACCAGCGCACATTGTTGTATTATGTGACATAGTTACGATATAAAATAATAAATTTGGTCTATGTGTATTTTCATGAGAAAACCTTCACACAAATGACTTACCATGATCGATGTTGCAGAGAGTTCAACTCAAAGTGAGGAGAAGTGGTTTTGGATTTGGAACATGAAATTTTCTAAAACCTCACCAAAGCTTCATTTTGGAGTGACTAAGAAGGATCCAGGCTTAGTTTTTCATTTTCATGTTTCAAACTTGTTTAAATGTTGGTCAAACTTAGGTTTGACCAAATTTGAAATGAGCATAAAAATTTCAAAAAAAAAACAAAAAAAATGAAAAACCAACGCACATAGTCTTATAATGTCATATACTAACGATTCAAGTTGATAAACAAGGTCTACATACATTCAGACGAAAATTAATGGATCTTGGCTCATATCGCCCAATCTCAAACTCCGTCGTATTGAAATGAGCATAAAAATTCAAAAAAAAAAAAAAAACAATGCACATAGTCTTATAATGTTATATACTAATGATTCAAGTTGATAAATAAGGTCTACATACATTCAGACGAAAATTAATGCATCTTGGCATCTCAAACTCCGTCGCATTCAAATGAGCATAAAAAATAAAAAAAATAAAAAAATGGAAAACCATCTCACATAGTCTATATATATGGAATAGATGTGTAGGTAAGTTATTTGGCTGATTTAGACAAGGTCGAAAAAAACCTTGCTTAGAAATGAGGCCATTTATCCTACCTTTGGAGCTCTCTTTTAGAACATTTTTTATGAATGTGAGTTTACTTCGCAAAAGGGCTCGGATTGATGACCAAGTTAGAACAAGCAAGTTCACCATAGTTTTGAAAGCATTGCAACATCCAAATAGCATGTAAATTTTTAAGTTTGGATCAAATTTGAAGTTTGGTTCACATATTTCAATCACTCACCCATTTGGCCCTCATTTTGACATGACTTGCTCAAAACATGTACCATCATCATCCAAACACCATTAAAACATAGTTGTAGCATATGTCCAACATCACTCAACATAATACAACATCATTCATAATGTTTCATAAATTCTACTTGGTTCCAACTCAATCTACAAAGCGCGTCGGGGCTTCTTTTTTATCCATGTGCTACTTCGCATTTTAGATGCGTGCATCCTCCATGGACAATTCTTAGCCGGACAGTGCACTCTGTAACAAATTTTATCGCTCTTGACAACTTCGAACGTACGTTCTGCCTTGATGCAGTACGTCACAAGTGCATTTCTACACTCACTCATTGATGAAAAAATGGAACCTTCTTCCATCTGAGGATTCTCACGATCCCATTCAACAGTTGGAACGTCTTCGTCCTTGTCCTCACCCACAGCTGCATTGTCTTCGTCTACACCCACCGCGTCAGCCTCATCTTGGTTTTCATCCCGAGATGCACGTCGTAAATTCTGAACAACATCAGAATATAGCCTCTCTTCTTCATCACCACAATTGGATTCATCAGGCTCCACTTCAACAGGGACCCTTCTGCTGCGGCCCACGCTTGTCGAGCCAGAACGTCCTCGTGCACTACCTGAACTTTTCTGGCTGGACCTGCGATCACGACGACATGGTGCTGCCCAGAATGGTCCAACTGCCGGCACAACCACATCATTTTGCAGCCTCACATGAAATTTCTCTCTCTCCTTATGCTTAGCAAACATGGTAGCGAGCTGTTCATCATTTGTAACTTTCACCCATTTGTTTCCCCCATCGTAGTATTTGAATTCCACTTCATCATGCAAACCCCAAGGATATGGGCTGCAAATTACCTCCCCAAATTGTCTAAAACTCCAATTGCAATCCATTGGCAAAGGATAATCGAAACCTCCCGCGAATTTCTTCTTATTCTTTGCATCCACGAGGTACCGGTCCCTTCTAATATTCACCAAGAAAGCAAACCGCAATTCCATCCTAACCCACGAAAAGCAGAGACGAATTCAGCACACCAATAGCAAAATCAACTCAAACCAATGGCGTCTCATGTCTAATCGAATGTTAAAATGCACAAGCGAGCTCAAACTTACCACTCGGGAACCCAGTCGTGGACGCGGCGGGTCTCCAGCCCGACGTTTGCCTCGCCAGCTACTCCGGGATCGTTGCCGCTCGCCATTTCGCCCTGGAGTTAACCCTCTTATTTCCTCTGCCTCGCCAGCCCCAGCGCTCCTGCCGGGCGCACGGAAGGAGCCCCCGCCGCGGGTCGAGCAGGTGGCGGGCGCAGTGGCAGAACGAGCGGGACAAGCTGGTGGCGGTGGAGCTGGTAGCGGTGGAGCACGTTGCGGTGGAGCAGTTGGCTATATACGCGGGACGGACGTGGCGGCGTAGGTGGTGGCGGCGGAGGTGGTGGCGGAGGTGGTGGCCGTTCGGGAGCAGGGTGGTGCACGGACAGATCGGGGATAGGGTTCAGGTCGTTATTTTTGGCGCCGATGCGCGGTCCCACCTGTAAGATGCGGACCCACTTCACTAACGCCTACAGACGGAATCCGCTTCAGACTGGCCGTTTGGCCTCGCCATAGCATCTACGACTGAAGTACTGGCAAAACTGAGCACCATTTCAAACTAGTGACAAAACTGAGTCGTACCAATCCTCTAAGGGTAATCTATTAAACGACCCGATATGATTAACCATGGCGACTGAGAGAGTAGTTGACGTTGATGTGTTCCGTCCTAGCGTCCTGCCTGCTGTTGATGTGTTACTGCAGAACTCTCGTGCATGATTGCTCAGACTATAAATAGCTAGCTACAGTTAGTTAGCTAGCTCCAGAAGCTAAGCTTAGATGCCTAACCTCTACTATGACAATCTTCCTTTTTGAGTGGAAACAAACAGTTCATCATGGATACATAAACACTGATTGAGCTTGGGTGTGCAACATGTGTTTGCCGTGAGCTGCCCAAACTAAGACGCAACTGCCAGATGACCTACGCTCTGTCTATATATGTGAGTGTGCTTAGCTATATCTTCTGCCTAACTAGATGTCATTATCACGTAACTTCAAACATAATACTACCTCTGATCCGAAAAAATTGTCGCTGTGCAAATCGCGACACTAGTTAGGGATTGGAGGAAGTGTTTAATATTGAGATACCAAAATAGACTACCACGAGGGGAATCTGAAACAATAGGAGAAGACAATCTGTTGCAGCAACGAAACGAATTTCGTAGTTAGAAGCCAGCAGCTAGTGGTGCTGCCCCAGAAGCAAAGCTTATTAGCTAGCTGTTAGAAGCCAGCTAGTCGACCTGTATTACTTCATGGCATTCTTTCGTGTGCACTTGCTAGATGGAAAGGGTAACGATATACTTAAATGGGTTTGCAAATAGTAGTCTGTATTACGTACGTGCTGACACTGATGACATGCACAGTAGCCCCTTTTTGCCATGGTCACGTACCGGATGATGTTGCTAATCTACAAATTACGTAATATTTTTTATAGATATTTTGAAGTAAGTGTAGCATCACTCTAACTGACATAGACAGTATATGTAATATGTCCAGCAGCCATTGTTGAGCTGTCTTGTGTTATCACGACTGGGGCGTGCATGATCACACCTGTTGTAATCCCTCCGTTCCATAATATAAGATGTTTTAGCATTTCTCTTTTCATCCGTATCTAAATATGTTTTAGTGCAAGATTTATTTGAACCTTACAATAAAACATGTCTAGATACGGATGGAAAGAGTAATGCTAAAACATCTTATATTTAGGAACGGAGGGAGTACAAGATAAGAAGGGCCGGTTCACGTGGTGCGGTCGTTAGCCGGCCGAACTATATAGATTCCAAACTTGTGATATCGGGATAGTCGTCCAAGGTGATCGGCGTGCATATGCATGCTCAAATTGCCACCACGAAGTTTGTATAACCATCCCCATCCACTGTGTGGCTCGAAGGGATTTAAGCCACTAGACTCCTAGGCCCTATTTCCCTCATTCCTCCTCGAAGTGGCCCTTAGAGAATCTCCACTAGAAGCCCACCGTACTCTCAAACCCCCAAAAAATGTCACCGCTCCCAAAGAAAACTCCAAAATAGAACTTAACCCCTAAACCAGTGTGAATAAAAAACAAAATATAGAGATCCCAAAGGCAGAGAAACTTCTGATCCACCTGCTAATTGGACTGAAGTTTTTCCTCCACCTACACATCGAAAGAAGACCGTCAAGTGTGTATTAATCGTGCGAGGGCGAGCTCGATGTCGTGATGCCCATCTACGACAAGCCGTCGAGCGTTGCCATGTCGGGACCACTGCCTTCGTGGTGCTTATCTGCTGCTCCTCGTCATCATCAAGCGTGGCAGCCTACGTGTCCCACGGGCGTCTCCTGTCTGAGGTTGGAGTGTTGTGTCCAGTCCTCGCATGACGTGTCTCCTGCGGAACGATATAGAGGAGAGATTGATTAGTGGAATAGTAGTCTAGATCTCCTCTTTTTTCTCAAATAGATGCAAAATCATGAGACGTATTGAGAGATAGCAATAATTTGGATGTCAACAATGGAGGATACAACCGTGCTCTAAAATTTGGCAACCTTTGGGGAAGAAGAACCCCTTAAATATGTCCCCCGAAATCCAACCGTTACGTACAGAAATCGAGCTGAGCGGTACTAGCGCTCTAGGAGCGGTACTATCTTGGTGCTCCAAATGACGGTTGAAGGCTCAACACCCTGAGTACCAACATCGGTATTACCACGGCTTTGCTAGGTGCAATACTACCGTAGTTGATATCAGTAGTGTCATATATTTACTACGAGAAATAAATCACGATGCTACCGTGATGCTACTGCATAGTACCATATCCCATTAATTTGGACCCCTCCCTTCGGTACTAGTCCGGTACAAGGACCAGTAGTATCGCTCCTCGGAAGGAAGCAATACTAGACCACTACAACCGGACCTAGAGGGGGGCTGGCAAACAACTCATGGTGGAGCAATATTACCGGTCCTCCATCTGGTACTACCGGGTCTATGGAACACTACAGAAACAGTTGAGACGAAACATCCATAACTTTTGCAAACAAAGTCTGAATTCGACGAACTCAATCTTGATAGAAAGCTAATGCCAAGAGTTGTCTAATCAAGACTAGAAATATTGTAAACTAGACTAGCAAAACATCGACAGTAGATAGGTGTAGAAAGCTAATGCCAAGAGATGCCGGCTCTAGCTCCCTCCCCCCCTATATAAAGAGGGGAGGGGCAGCCCCTCCTCCCATGCATCGAGTTGTGGAGGCTACCCTTTCCTCTCATACATATCTGCTTGTTTTGAGGGTACCTCTCCAACAGATCAAGATCTCTCTCTCTCTCTCTCAAATGTTGAGAATTTCTCTACACATGGAGAGAAGCTCTGCTGGACTGGAGGAGATGTACGTGTGCGAATTCGCAAAGTGATCATCCGTTTGATCCTTCGAGGCACCGATCTGCACCAACCCGACAACATCCTCACCGCCAGGCTTGGCCGTGAGGATCTTCATTATGCTTCATCAACATCTACTTCCGTTATAGGGTGTTGGCGTTGGAGGAGACGTACGACCGCATTCGGGGTCGCCATGCAGAGGCAAACACGGCGATGGAGGAGGCTGGGTGCTAGCTCATGGAGACCGAGGACAGGCCTAAAGGGAGATTCTCGCCCAAAGGGAGGCCTCTGCCTTTGACATGGTGGTGGATCACCGCCGACAGGTGACAGAGCCTTTCAGTCTGGCCAACGAAGCTGCGAAAGTGGAGAGGAGGGTCCAATATGCGTTGGAGGCAGATGTCGTGGCTCACCGTCGTGCGACCCATACCGCGGGTCGCTAGGATAGGCGCTTGCATGCGTGCACCACAACAACGGAGAGGCACCAGATGATGGTCCAAGCCAAGGAGGAGAGGTGCTGGATCGCGCTGACGATGAACGGCGACGAGGTTGGTCCCTCTCACTCCTTCGGCCCGACGAACGAACGACAACAAGGTTGGCCCTAGCGAGTCATGATGACCCACAAGTATAGGGGATCTATCGTAGTACTTTCGATAAATAAGAGTGTCGAACCCAACGAGGAGCAGAAGGTGTTGGCTTGTAGATTTGCGCAAGGTTCCACTATAAATACTAACGGACAAGTTTTTATGGGTTTTTATAGTAACAAATAAATAAAGTGCGAGTAAATAAAAGAGAGCAATAATAATTGCAGCAAGTGGCCCAATCCTTTTTATCACAAAGGACAAGCCAGTGATGTTACTTATGATGGCTAAAACGTTCCTGAGGACATATGGGAATTATGTCAAGTCACTTTCGCTTCATACCGCTGCTTATGTTTAATGTTTTGCCAAGTGTTGTGTGGGTGAATCTATGCTAATGAACCGCCCTTACTTGGACCAGTACACACTTGTGATTACACTTCCCTACAAGCATCCACAAATGCAAAGAAGTATTTAAGAATTAACTAACCACATCTTTAAACTCTTAGATCCTACACTCCCGCATGCACTAGTTTACCGGCGGGGGTTTAGGTTTCTGTCAGTCCCGCAACCACCACACAAGCAAACTACATACACAATGCATTCCCCTAGGCCCATAAAGGTGAAGTGTTGTGTAGTCGACGTTCACACAACACCACTAGGAGAATAGCACTACAACTTAAATATCAAACCATTAAATACTACTCAGCATAATTCCATTACTAGCAACAAGACTTCTCCCATGTCCTCAAGAACTAAACGAACTACTCACGAGACATCATATGGATCATGATCAGAGGTTATAAATGTATGAATAAAAATCTGGTTATAAAAGTATTTCACCGATAAAACTCAATAGCATCAACTACACAAGGCAATCAACACCGAAAAAGTGATCCCAATGAAATACAACAAGTATAACCCTAGATGTAACAGCGGAACGAAGTGGAGCTGTGGGGATGATGGTGATGTCGGTGAGGATGATGTTGATGATGATCTCGATGAAGCCCGTGTTGATGACGATGACGATGGCGACGATTTCCCCCTCCGGGAAGGAATTTTCCCGGCAGATTTCTCCTTGCAGGAGAGCTTTTCTCTCTGTGGTTTCCGCCCCCGAGGCGGCGGCAGAATATTTCTTCGAAGAATCCCTCGATGTTTTTAGGTCAGAAGGTGGGCCCCAGGCGCGGTCCAGAGGTGGACCGCGGCCAGGTGGTGTCTGGCGCCCTGGTGGCTGAAGGGATTCGTAGACGGAAAACAAATTTTTTCTATCTAACGCAACACCAAAACTAGCCAGGATCTATCTATTAGTAATGCGGTAATGGGACGGTTCCGGTGACATACCTCTTGTAGACCGAAAGCGTTTAACGTTTTGAGAGGAACGTGGATGATGTAGTCGAACCGAAGCCGACCTCAAGGTCGTGATGATCCTGGCGCGACGACCGGTGCCGCAATGGCACCTCCGAGTACTCACACACATACGGTGTATGACGACGACTCCCGGTCCCTCCGATCCCACCGAGGTTGCGGAAGTAGATCTTCTGGCGGAATTTTGGCAGTGCGACGGCGTGCTGCGGGGAAGATTTCCCTCTTGTGCGCGGCTCTTCTTGGAGCCACGGGGTACGAGAGAGATGGAGAGGTGGTGTGGAAGTGTTGGGGATTTTCTGGAATTAATTGAGATTTTTCCTTAATTAATTTCCTCCACGTGGCACTTGTATATATAGGTGGAGGAGGGCTCCCCACCTCCTTAGCTCCCCCATGTGGGACTAAAGGAAAAGGGGAGGAGAGGAGGGTGCGCCGGCTGGCCCCTGCTCCTAGTCCGAGTTGGACTAGGGCTGGGAAGCCCACCCGGCCCCCTTTGGCCCTCTTAGGTGGCCGGCCCCCTTAAGTGGGCTCCCTCCTTCCGGAGGTGGCCCATTTAGGTGGGCTGCCCCTAAATTTCGAATTAAAACATTTTTAATTAAGAAAGAACTTTATTAAATCAATAAATAAATATATATAATTCTCCAATTAATATATTTATCTATTATTTAATTTATTTATTATAATATATAAATATTTAATTCTCCAATTAATTATTTATACATTATCGAATTTATTCCCACCAATATAAATATATATAATTCTCTAATTAATATATTCATATCATATATATAAATTCCCGTGACTCCGATACTCCTTCGGATTTCTCCGGAACCCTTCCGGTACTCTCTCTTCCTATCTTCTGTAATTCCAACACTACCAGAACAATCTCCTAGCGTCGTCAAACCCTTAAGTGTGTTACCCTACGGTTCGGGAACACTCCAGACATGATCGAGACTCATCTCCGATCAATGATCATTAGCGGGACTGGGATGCTGATGCCCACAAGTATAGGGGATCGCTGAAGTCTTCGTTGGGAAGTATTACCCCAAATTTATAGTTCGACACGATGGGAACACAAGAATATCAATAAGACTTTAGCAATTGAGGCGTCACTCTCAACCACACCTGTATATCAATAACTTGCAGCAGTAGTAGTGATGGCAGTAAAGGATTCAAGCGAGCAGAAATAAAACAACAGTAGTAACAAGTATTTCCCAGTTTTCACCGGAAAAGTGAAAGTGTAACTCAGAGATTAAAAACGTAGGCATGAGGTGACAGCGGGGCGTTGCATGAATGAGATTGATCATATAATAAAGTAAAGCTAGCAGTGGGGCTTTTTCTCTAACTCCGATATATGTAGGTATGTGTTCCTTAAATAGTTATGCGCACTAACAAAGAGAATTTGCACAACATCTATTACCCTACCTGCCCATTTCACCGGGGCCAACTTCGAACTACAGGTAATTAAGGTCTACCCTTTCGTGAAGACCGGGACAATGCATTAACACTCCATGAACACATAGGATCCTCAAACTAGAACATCTCCCCCTTGTTTTCCCCAAACGTCACTTTTAGGGTTCGCAGGTTCGACATAACAGCAGGTGATACACTTTGCAGGTAAATACTAAACTCAATTATATGATGAAGCAAAAAGGTTCAGTACTGAAATCATGCCACTCGGGCCCTAGTAGCAAGCATTAAACATAGCATAAGTGCATCAACACAATACAAAAGCATCCTCAAGATAAACCCTAAGATTATCGAGCAACGGGTAGCATTACATGATCAATCTCATCCAATCCCCATCCACCTCACATGCCTACAGCAAACTACTCACACATGGTGATGGTGAGGGAGCTCATGGTTGATGGAGATGAAGGCGGTGATGATGGCGGTGAAGACGGCCTCCGGATCCCTCCACCGGAGAAGAAATCCTGGATCGATCTGTCCCCCGAAACGAAGATCGTGATGGTGGTGGCGGTGTGTTTCGCGAAAGCTCCTCCCCTCCTAGGGCAAGTGTTTTTTCTCATATATGAAGGCGTGAGTCGAAGACCAGAGGCGAGACGGTGCCCGAGGCCCAATTTAGGGGGGCCCACGCGGCCACAGTACCAGGCCGCGTGGGGCTATCCCTTTTGGCCCTCCGGCACCCCCTCGTGTCCATCTTTTGTCCAACGAGCTTCTTTTCCATAAATATTGACGTGGTATTTTTCCCCGATTTTATTTCCTGCAAAAATAGCCAGGAGAGAGACTTTGCTAAAAACAGCGTCAGAAACAGCAGTTTTATTCAAGTATGGAAGGATCTCGGAGAAAATTGTGAGGCAAAGTGCTTGGAAAAGTAGATGCATTTTGGACGCATCAGATGCCCATAATGACCCATGTGCATTCCACGAAATAACTTTGTCGTTGAACCATAAACATAGATTCTCATTCCCTTTGCTATCGCGATACTGACTTGCCCGAGATCTGATCATCCAGTATCTCCATGCTTAGTTCTATCTTGTTACCGGTCAAGTCTCATTCAACTTGTTCCCGTGATCTTTCATCCCCATGACCTAGTCATATGCTGCGCAGCTTATTTGGATGAAGACTCACCAAGTGGGCCCAGAGTATCTCTCCGTCACGCGGAGGTGCAAATCCCGCTTCTTGATACATACTTCTCAACATATCACCTTTGCATACCTGAGATGCACCTTTATGATCACGCTGTTACGGTGTGACGGTTGATACAGTCAAGGCACCCTCCGGTGATAGTGATAGGATTATTATCTCACGGTCTAAGGAATCAGTACCACGTTTCCTAATCATCACAACGGTGAACTTCGTGACTTGATCGCGTTGTGATAATCGCTATTGGGTAACGTCCATCACTTTCATTCACCCAATTAAATGACTCCATTGTCAATTGGCATAAATGCCCATGATTGGGAAACCTCAATCATCAGTTGACCAATGAACTAGCGTATCCATATACATGCCAGGGACCTGGTTGTTTATATACCACACCTGTATTAATGTTTCCTCTTAATACAGTTCTAGCATGATATAAAACTAATTATAAACTTTAATGAGATATTACAATAAACTCCTTTATTTATTTGCCTCTAGGGCATATCTCCAACAATGGCTCCCCTCTGCCTCCTCTTATGGCTCCTTCCGTCATCTCGCAAAATAATAATCCCTGAATTTTCTCGGAATTTTTGGGGTTGCAGAAATACAGTATCTTGACGATGCTTTTTTCCAGCTGATTCCAGGCTCCGACAGTCAAATCACCAACAATCATTAAACATACAAAATAAGATAAAAGAACATAAGTATTGCATTCTAATATGAAATATATCCACGAATAACAGTAAATTATGATATAAAATAGTGATGCAAAATGGACGTATCAAGCCACCTCCTCCTGACGTCTATATTAGGTTTCCTTTAAGTTTTACTTTGGATTTTCGTTGTATCATATCAAGTTTCAATGAAAATCGAGTGTTTCGTTCAAAATTTACAAACGTACGTACTTTTTAAAATTTGATTCATGTCCGGCACCCTCCAAAATGGACACATTCTGGAAGATAAATTTGGAGGGTGCCGGTGGAGATACTCTAAGTGACCATCACATAACATTGAGTTAAGTAACTAAACTACTCATATTACAAAAGTCATGTTCTTTCTAGATGATGAATATTATAAAAGCCATCTGATCTCTTTTTGATTCGTGGACCTAAAATCTACATGTAGTCCAAGCCCACCACCCACAGAGGAGGACAAAGCCACCGCGTCGGCGAAAAGCGAAAAGCGAAAACTATTTGAAAACGCGTCGCCGCCGCGGGCGCCAAAACGAAAATCATTGCAACGGCACCGCCGCCCTCCCCTCCTTTCCAAACCCCGCAGATCTCATCACGAGTTAAAAAAAGCAGGAAATTTCCCCTCCTCTCTCCCTCCACTCCCCTCGACCCCCCGACCGAGAGCGGCGATGGACGACGCCGCCGCACAGCCCCGCCTTACCAGCCGCCGCGGCCGCTGCTGCTGGAAGGCGGCGCAGGTGCCGCCGCGCGGGCCTGCCGGCACCACGCCTACAGCCGCAAGCAGAAGTCCCTCGGCCTCCTCTGCTCCAAGTAGGCAGACATCTCCCCCCGTCTTCCGCCTCCCGCGCGCTCGTTCCGTGTTCTGACCCAGGCCGCCTTCCTGCGGCGGTGGCTTGCAGCTTCGTGGCGCTCTACGACCGGGACGACGTGGACACGGTGGGGCTGGACGACGCCGCCAGGCGGCTCGGCGTCGAGAGGCGCCGGATCTACGACATCGTCAATGTGCTCGAGAGCGTCGGGGTGAGCCTCACTTTCCTCGCCGTGGCCTTTAATATGATAAAATAAAGATTCATTCTTTCGTTCTTGGCATTATGGCATGCGATTCCACCGACGGGGTTGCTGCGTTCCTTGTTCTTGGTTTCTTTCCTTAGCATTTCCTGATCACCACGCAGATTCTTGTGAGGAGGGCCAAGAACAGGTACACATGGATCGGCTTCGAGGGGGTCCCTACCGCACTCAAGGAACTCAAGGTTTGGATCCGCTTGTTCTATCCCACCCATTGTACACTAAATGTTAGGATTTTCAGATGCAAACACTTACATAATCAATGGTTTACCCCCTTTGTTCTTCCGGTATGGTCAGGAGAGGGCTTCTAAGGAGGTGTCAGGCTTGGTGGTGTCACCGACGCTGGAGGAACCATCTGCTGCAAATGTTAGATTTTTCTTCGTTTCACTTGCCATTAGTTGCGATACAAATTAGAACTTGTTGTTGATAAAAGAATCGACTTTTCTTTTCGTGATTGCAAAGGTGTCGGATGATGAAGATGATGATGATAGATTGGGTGACGCCGATGGGGATGCTGACAGCGAGAAGCTTAGCCAGTCAATGGACACTACTTCTGATAAGCCCGACACATCCCGTTGCCAGCTCAGATCTGGTATATATAGCTGAACAATTGCTTTCTAGATTGTTCTTTGATTAAGGCAGCTCGTCCTTTGTCGTTAATTGCACCGTGCCTAGTGACTATTATGTTGTGTACTGAATTAGTGTTTCCGGTGCAATTTACATTTGTAGATCATAGGAAGGAGAAGTCGCTTGGCCTGCTCACTCAGAATTTCGTCAAGCTTTTCCTCACCATGGAGGTGAACAGACTGATTGTTCTCCTGAATTATTTGATTAAGGCAGCTTGTCCTTTGTGGTTAATTGCAGTGTGTTTTTTTTCTCCTGGCACAGCTTGAGACCATCTCACTTGATGAGGCTGCAAGGCTGCTCCTTGGAGAGAGACACGCCGAGAGCAATATGCGAAGTCAGTACTTGCATTTCTTCTATTTTATGGGACCTGTTACTCAGTTGTCATAACAAATTTTCCTATAGAACTAGCACTTACAATAATTCTAATGTTGTTAATACAGCTAAAGTTCGACGGCTGTATGACATTGCTAATGTGCTATCCTCTTTGAACCTCATTGAGAAGGTACTCTCCTTACCACATGCCATTTTGAACGAATGGAAATGATCATTTATTTTAACACAATTGCTTCTGTGATTTGTTTCAGACACAGCAAGTGGACTCGAGAAAACCTGCATTCCGGTGGCTCGGCAAGGCAAAGAGAAAGGAAGGAAACAATGTCACGGTTGCTTTACCGCCGGCTAAGAAGATACTGTCTAGTAAGAGGGCATTTGGTACTGATATCACCAACATTGACAATAAGAGGGGCAAGTTGGTCTCGGAAACAGAGAACAGAGGCAAGCTCATGCAGTCTGATAGCAGCATGCTGAAATCTTTCGAGAGTCAGCTCGGGCAAGGGAAGAGTAGCGGTTTTGTTTATGGGCCCTTCCACCCTGCTGGTGCAAGAAAACAGGAAACTGATGATCGCGCAATAAGGGAGAAGGAAAGGAAGAACATTCAAGATTGGGAGAGCCTTGCGACTTCATTCCGTCCGCAGTACCAAAATCATGGTAAGCTTTCCATTTCCTCCATATGTTAATTTTCTGCAGTCAAGATATAGAAAATTGCACTGGATGGAATTTTGTTACAAGATGCCATTTTTTGGTATACCTATCCCATCGTGTACAGTAGATGCGCTGGAAGTTCTTCTCTGCCCCTCTATAAATTACTCATAATAATATACTTATCTAGAACTTTGGTCGCTCTCTACATCCAGAGTGATATGTATGAACAATGAACTGCTGTATGATCATGATCAAGAAGAAGTTGGAACTGAGGAATTCAGGACCAACTGAAATTCATATACTTTATCGCAAATTTTAGAACCGTAGCCTTTTTTTACCTTGAATAACCATTCTGGACTGGCTTATTTGTACATCTTTTTCTATTTATGTCCTGTCTGTACATGTACGTAAACACATTGGGCACAAGCTGACTTTAATGACAAATGGCAGTTGATCTTCTGTAAACCAGATTCAACATGAGTAGCCACCAGTGGAAAACGGTGTTGACAATCATATCCTTATTTCTGAACCCAATGATTTAGCCTAGATGTGTGACACCGGCCATCTAGTCTTTGACATGCTAACTGTGACCGGACCACATTTACATTCTTAAATTAAATCTGAAAAGGAGTTTTAGCTTCTCATGTTATTCCAATTGTGACTACGCCCAAAGCCAAAAATATTGCCTGATATGGGCAAGTAGAAGGATGATGCCTTCTTTTGCTGTTCGTATGAACTATAGTACTGTTTAGCATGTCGATGTACTTACACAGTTTCCTTCTTCTCTGGATGCAGCACTGAATGATCTCTTTGGCCACTATGTCGAAGCATGGAAATCATGGCACTTGCATCTTACACGGGAATCGTGAAGGGCCGGCTTGGTTTTTAGGCAGGTCTATTTCTAGACCAATTCTTGTAGGCAGATCAGCTCAATCTGCTGATGACTTCAGGAATTCGACCTGTAGAAGATGTCATAAGAGCAGAGGCGAATTTCGCCTTTGCTTGATGTATGCCAGAAACTAGAGGCCGGTTCATAAAAAAGAAACAGAAACAATAATACACATGGTTGTCATCTTTTTCCTCTGGAGTGTTATTTTGCCTATACATCATGAACTCTACTTTGTTCATCTTACGATCTTGTTACATCGGTTCTCTCCTGAAGACGATCCTCGTAAAACTGTTACCTGGCAGTAAGGCCTGCATACCATAATCACCTGGTTTAATGTTTATTTCTTGTACCTTTCAGTCAGTTATAATGAAATAATTTGTTTTATGCTGTCCTGGTAAATGGGGAATATATAGATGATAGATGCCACATGGACCCTAGAACATTGACATATACAATGCTAGATAAAATACTTGTACTGGCTATTACAAGGCAAGGCAAATACTACAGTGCATCATGACGGTAACTAATTACAAACATTCAATGAAACAGGTAAGTTCAAGCAATCAACCATTACATATATAGTGATCCATCAACCAACATATGGTAGGTAGTATTTACTATTACTGCAAATACCATAGTGCATCATACAGTACATACGAAAGCCTAGAAAATCCACACATTCCAAAGAAACTGTGTCCCAGATACTGGAAGATAGGGATGGTTCAAAATACAAGCAGCAACATCCATATGTTTGCAGTAATCATTCAACTGAGCTTTCCACAAGCATTCAAGGATCTCAACGAAACATGTATTTTCATGCAATCAACCATCACAATCACTGAATCACATATATAGCAATCCATCAACCAATGCTTGGTAGTACTTTCAATGAGAGGTATTACACACCCTCTTCAATTATGGACGCGACAACACTACTGAAATGGGTTTTACATCTGACCACAACAGTTACTAATAGCAGACGACATGGTGGCCGGCGAGTCCCAGCCAGACCAGAACGCTTCACTTGGGGTCGGTGAAGAACTTGTTGATCCCTGGCATGATCTCAGGTGTCTTGTTCTGCACGAAGGCTCTGAGACCATGCTCGGCGTAGCGCCTCCCCTCCTCGTGGTTCTCGAGCACCCCAGCTGCCCTCCCCACCTTGCTGACCCTGCAGATGAAATCAGCTCAGTGTATGTGCGTTAACAGAATCAGATATGTTTCAGGTCGTTCTCTAGCAAGATCAAGACGAGCTGCCACTAATTTAAAATAAACGATACAGATAATGTTTATTAAGATCATGTTCCCATCATGCAGGTGCACTAAACAATCAATTGCAAGAAAAGCAGACCATATATAATACAATAGTTCATTATCCATTAGAACCCCGAAGCAAGATACTAGCAGCAGAAATTGACTTCCTGTCTATGAAGAATGATTGGTACAGTATCATACTCAGAACACAAAACCGTCCTGCAAACTCTGGGCCACTTTCACAAACAATCCACTGAACAAGCAGAATCACTCCTACGAAAGGCCAGATGGTTCTTCTACTACCCTCATGGACTGATTATTCGCCCCACCAAGATGCAACCAAGACCACAAACTTTCACCTGAAAAAACATGACCACGACAACCCTAACAGTAAAGTCAACACCCCACGACCACGAACTGGCCGAAACCTGGCGGATCTACTCCACTCCCCTGAGCAGAGCGCAACTGCTGCAAGAATCAAGCAAGCAGGCAAGAGGGTGCGGAATCCGGATCTGTACCTCACTTCGGGGTTGCCAGTGATGTTGCGGAAGAGGCTGAACGCGCAGATGCCGACGGCCACGCCCGTCGCCGCGAACAGCGGGTACACCTGCGTGCGCCGGCAGAGACGGGTAAGCTACTAAACGAGCAGAAAACAGCGACGGATGGTCGGATCTGGGCGCGGAGCTCACCTCGGGCCTGACCCACTTGCTGGCCATCGGAGTCGCGGGGAGGACGCTGCGGCGGCGCCGGGGGACGGAGGGAGCGAGAGGGGAATGTGGGGGAGAGGCGACGGCGGGTGAGAGGGGAGTGGGCGGAGTGCGTGAGCCTGTTTTATCGGGGTGTGGTCGCTCACTCTCACGGTGAATTGACGGGTTTGCCCTTGCGTGTCCATTTGGTTCGTGGCCGCCTTTTTCTTTAAGACAAGTGGATACGATCGTACGACTCAGCGAGTGTTTTTTTCCTTCTAATAATGGGTGATTAGCTTGTTGTTGGTCAGATGGATAAGCTCGCTGCATTAGCTAATTATTTTTTTTTGATCTAGGCATGAATACGGATCAATCATTTGGTCCGGAGTGAAATGGCAAAAATGTCCTTGTTAAGGTGGGAGGATGAGGAGAGGATGGGTGTAGTAGTGAGTGAATATAAAAAAATTGAACTTAAAAAAATATATAGGGTGCATAATATAAATTTTATAAAGGAATAAATGGAAGTTGTTTGGTTCGGCATGAAATGACCAAAATGTCCTTCACTACTGCACCACTAGCTCAATAAATACACTGATTAATAATGGAAAATGATTAATGCGCACCCTGTGGATGTGGTGATAAAAACATCGGGAACAAGTCAGGTAAGTAAAAGTGACAAGTTAATATAAATGCACACCACCATTGCCTAACTTCATATGCCAGATTATTAGGCAAAGTGTGAGAAATCACACTATTGGTAAATGTCAGTCCCAAAACAATGGGAACATTAGCATGTTAAAATATATTAAGTCAAACATGGACAACAAACCAAATAGGCTCCTACCCTAACATTTACATGGTCCGAAAATTCCGCAACCAATAGACTCCCCATGATAGGAAAAAAAACGCCAACATGTTGTAGACTGTCTAGTCAGTCCGTACAATCCATCGTGGTGAAATCGACAACATCCCGAGATTGTCCAAGGCACCGACTAGGTGGCGAATCAGGTTTTACCGTCTTTGTTTGCACTCCCACGCAAGCCCTTTTTTTATCGTCGTCATTGTCATATCAAGTGCTAGCTAGTTAGGTAAAAAGTGATCGTTTATCATATACCATTTCCAATCTCTTTGAAGAGCTAAGTATTTCTACTTTTGATCGGATTCTTGTTTGAGAGATTATCAGCGCGTTCATCACCGTCTTTGGTTATTTGTCCAATAATGCCACGCAAAATGGTTGATGAATCGGAGGAGAGAGAAAAAATAGACGCAGAAGACACCAAGAGGCAACTCATTATATGTTTTTGTCATGTCTAAATGACATGCAGTGCAATACATAAGATATAAGGCTATATTATCCATTCTTGTTCTTGCCCTTACGTTCATCGCCGAAAGAATATTCCAGTTCACGGAGCATAAAAAAGATGCTGCTTATTGTCACAATCTGTGGCGATTGGTGCACCGTGACACGACAGGAATCACGAAGAAAGCAACAATACTGGAACTGTCCAATATCTTGTTGTGTACAGTAAGAGAGGTTTAGTCTTAATGCCCTGGTCATCTTATCCTCTTATCTTTAAAGCCAACTTTCATCCTTCCGTCACCATGGCTCATATTGTGTACAACTATACTACTTCCTCCGTCCTAAAAAGGATGTCACAACTTTTTCCATCTACGAGTGTATCTAGACATGTTTTATATATAGATACATTCATGAATGAAAAAATCTGTGACATCCTTTTCGGGACGGAGGGAGTAGTAGATGTGTCACCTAGCAATCTAGCATATCCAGAAAGCAACGTCCCCAACTGCTGCTAAAAAGAAGCAGATAAGAGAAGATGCTGATGACCGACGTAAAAAATTGTTGAGGTGTCCACGTATCTGAAAGACTTATTATTGGACAACAATTAGACAATAGAAGTGTATCTGATATTTTTGAACCACAAAACACCTCTTTTTAGATGTGGCGGACGCCTTACATTTTGCAACGAAGTTTTGGTCACACATTCAGTGCTGCAACTCTTTAAGGTTCTCATGGTGCTTCCAAGTTCCAACGACGGAAAAGGCGGTTCTAGCCACCACGAAACATTCTAAAATTAAAATATTAGATAAATTCAAGAATCCCTGCACAAATTCAGCTCAGACCGACATGTTAAGAGAGAAAGAAACAAAATTGACAAGGTTCAGCAGTGTTATTTCAGATTCCTGTTTCAGTGTATTTTGACATTTTTATATCCCACTTAGTAGATTCAGATTTGAAATTATGCGTCCATGTTCTTCTGGACTTTTCATGGCCATTTAGAAGTACTTACCAGGGACGATACTTAGACAAAACAAAAGTGTTTGTACCATCCGCACTCCCTCTTGACTTGACTGCACACGGTGGACATTCTGCTATCATATATCCAAACAGAGATGTGACTACCTTTCAGGAAAACAAATAACAGCTGACTACTTTCAGTAAAAATGCATGTGATCATCACTTAACTAGTAGTTTCATATACCACCGCTGCAGCTGAGATCATTGTCGCCTGTTCATTTGGGGAAAAAAATGACACTCCTCGAAGATCCTAGTCGCTTAACTAGGATGACAACATAAAATTCACCAGGCCTGTTAATTCACAATATTGTGGGAAATGGTTAGGCTACAGAGTACAAACGCCATATATCGAACAAACGAACACATGCATTTCTCAGCCAACAGAGGCAAAATACAATATATCCATGCACTATCATTCAATTTTCTTTTTGAAACGGACACTATCATTCAAAATCGATGTTCATATAAAAATCTGTTCTAGGTCATCCACTTCCTTGTCAACACAGCCCAAACTAATCAAGAAGCGACACTATGACATGCAAGAATATAATAGATCTGGGGGTTCAAGTATTCAGACTTTTACCCGCATTTTCTAGCTAGGAACAACACTGCATATAAGAAACTCGGCATCAGACATTACCTAAGCAACCACTTCCTTGTCTCTGAGTCAATCCCGTCCAGCATCTTTCACATTGACAGCGAACTCATACTCCTGATCACATCCCAGATAGGAATCTGACATCAAGAAAACCATGTAATCCTTCTTCCCTGCTTCTGCAGCAGCGGTGAACTCTAGCTTCAGGCAAGCCCTCTTCTGGAGCACAACCCTCTTGATTGCCAACAGCTGGTCGGTGGAGCTATCACCAATTGCGAGCCACCAGCCTTCCTCCCTGTGGTTTGGATACCTTGGGGCATGGACTGGCCCAGCCCCAGATGGCAAGTTCGTCACGTCACGCTCTAAAGTAACCTGCAAAGTTACGTTGCCACCGGCCCTTATATCATCGCCTTCACAGACTTCGTAAGCCATATCGACGTCCGGGAACCGTTTGATGAACCCGATGATGTCCTGGAGCTGAGAGTTTGGTAATTGCAGCAGATCATGCATCTTGTCGGTACTCATCTCGGCCAGATTAAAGATGGTCTCCATGCCATTTTCCTGGCATCTCGCAGCTAGCTCCTTGGTGAAGTGCGGGAGTTGAAGCAGCACCGAATCACGATCCCACATGCCTTGTGTCACCATTTGGCTCAGCTCCATTGTATTAAGAGCCAGACTGAGCCATCCATTGCTGGAGACAACATCAACCGTTGCCTGAAGCAATCTATGTGCAGAAAGGAGGATCTTCTGTTGGTCAGATGCCAGGTGACCTACGACCGTGTGACGTGAGAGGTGTGCTTGCAGCAGCGCATTTGCCTTGACGTGTGGATCATCGCTCTTGGGGTTCTCACAGAATATCTCTGGTGACGAAACTAGCCTCTCAATAGATTCTTCATCACCTCGGCGACTTGAAAGCTCTGCATATTCTGATGCAGAAGCTAGAACCTCCAGGAGACCTTTTATCTTAGTCTTCTGGGTTAGCATTGAACTGAACCGCTCGATAGTCGTGTAGCTAATGTAGTAGTATGAGGCAATGAGACCAAGGTTGAGGGGCTTCAGGTACGTATCCTCCTCTATAGCCACACACTTGCTTGACTCAAGATCGTGCAATACAGTCTCAATTAGCTCAGAAAGATGATCCGACATGTGCCCGTGACCTGCACCCTGCAGATTGTAGTAGTTAGGGTTCTTGGTCAGCCGCCGGTACATGAAAGTCCAGGTAAGATAATCAACGGCAGCCTGCTTGCTTTCTACAACACCGGCAACAACTTCAGCATTCATATGATCATGCAAGAAATGGTGAAGATGGCTCTCAACAGGCAAGGGCTCTGAAAGGAACTTCCTGTAGTATTCCTTGCGAGGTGCACGGCACAATATAACACATTTCCCGGAGCTATCTTGAAGAGGCCTGCTGGCATGGCCCATCATTTGTAGCAGATCAGTGATTGGATAATCAGTATTGACACTGTCCCGGCCGTCACAATACTGTGTTCCCATCACAACGACCAAATGAGAAGGCAACGATCTTCCCCAGCACATTGTGCTGCTCACAACACACACTTGAATCTTACCAGAGAGAAACAGCTGAGTCACAACTTCCTGGTCAAGATCATTTAGAGCCTCATGCAAGTAGCCTACACCGTATTTCAGCGTATTTTTAAGTGTTTCTTCATTGACATGTCTCATGTGAGTATCCATATCATCTTCTGACCCAAGAAGGAAAGGTGCTCCACAACCTTCAGCGCTTGAGTATGCACACAAGTCCAACGCAGTAAACCTTGCATGCTTAAGTGTCGGTACAAATACCAGGGCAGGCTTACCATGTTTGGCATGTTGTGTGATAGCAGTATATGTTTGCTTTGCCATTGTCTGCATTCTTGCCTCAAAGTTTGCCATGTCCACACCCTGAATGTGTATTTCTAAAGGGACTGGTCGTACTGCTGGAGGGAAGTTGAAAAGGCCATGAGAGGTGGCTCCAATCCACCCTCCAAGATCTTTAGCATTTGCAAGTGATGATGAAAGAGCCACAATCCGTATGTTTGCAGCAAATATGATTTGCAATACGCCTCATCCTTGAAACAATGATTTCCAAAACATGTCCCTTTTCAAATCCAATAAGATGAACTTCATCAACAATGAATAAGCTGACCTGTTGGATAGGTTTTCTCTGTTTCCACCGACGCGAGAGCGCATCCCACTTCTCAGGAGTACTAATAATAATCTCCCCTTTATCAAGAAGCTTCAAATCAGAAGCGGTTTCACCTGTTAGCTCAACTACATGGACGAATTCTCCAAATTTCCTCTCCCAGTCCCTGTATCTTTCTTTCGCCAGAGCTTCAAGGGGCGCTATATACACGACCCGCATGTTTGTTTCACCGGATACTGCCTTCTGATGGTTCCTTAGTACAGCGAACTCCACACATATGGTCTTTCCACTGCCTGTTGGTGCAGCAACCAACACACTGTCATCACTGTTATATAAGACACTGAACACTTGAGTCTGAATGGGGTTGAAATGTTTAAAGGAACTATAAAGGCCTTCATATTGTGCATTTTTTAGTGCGGTAACAGGTAGTGGCTGCAGATCAAGCAATTCTGTTGGTGGAGCATGTTTTGTCTGGAAGAAACCAAGTGCCTAAAGGATACAGGAAGAATTGTTTGAGATCCAAGCCACTTGTCAGATACGACACGTATAAAGTACTGAGGGGGCAGTGTTCACATATTGGCACTGTGAAGTTAAGTGTATGGTCTTCATCCAGGTATTGTTTCTTAAGCATGAAGTACTCATGGTGTAGAATGCACTCGCTGTCATTATCCTCAACTAGAACCCAAAATGGCTCCACATATCCATGTGCATAATCATCCCACTGGAAATCAGGTGCTAGAGTCAGCTCAAAACACAAAACTGTACGAGTAATAGGTTGAACATGGGCTGAAAGGTTCAACTTTGGTAACTGGTGGATGCACTTGTGTAACCGCATTCCCATCTTCGGATAACGGATTAGCTCACCAATTACCTGTGATGATAGGTCATAGTACCTCTCCCACGCCAAGTCCTTTTTCTCCACTTTCACCAGGATTTCATTCGGAATGCCTGGAAATTGGCGCAAAGGACTTTGGACTCTCCACATCTGCTTATCAATCATCTTGCAAAGATTCAGAGTCTTCTCTGCTAGTTGAGCCCATCCTCTCTTCAAAACTATCTCAAATAGTGCTCGTGAGAGGCGGCCAGCACTCTGCATCATAGAGAAGAATATAGTTAATATAAGAATTTAATAATCAAGCAATTCAAATTCAGACACTGCATTCAGAAGAAACAACATGTTACCTGTCTAATATAGACCATATCAGAACCAAGGGAGAGACCCTCCAGCTTTAGCCGAGAAATATATGCTTGGAGCAAAACATTGATCTTTGTGCCAGGCTCCTCCAAGCTATCTTTCACAGGAATTGGCACACGGTCCAAAAGCTTCGCCAGCTCCATCTTCTCATCTTGCCTGACACTAACGTACTTAAACTCTTCACTCAGAGCGAACAACTGGAATAGCTCAATATAACCCATCGTAGGCTTCAGGTACTCGTTGTAAGTTGAAATAGTCTTGTGAGTAATGTAATAATAACTAGCAATCCTCCCCAGGTCAGTAACATGAAAGTATCCTGTTCTCTTCTCGTACTTTATCAAATTATTCCTGTCCAACAGATCTGCAGCAGAATGTACCTGCAGCAGCACAGAAGTACAAGAATCAACAGCAGAACAAGAAAACCACCATCTTAATATAAAATACAAGCATACAACGATTGCAACTAGATGGATATAACATTTCTTTAAAGCCTTGCATTGGTATCAAGATGCATTTGGAATACTTCAATTAACCAAGTTTTTTTGTTACTCTAGACAATGTGGAACTACAACACATCTGGCAACAAAACTATGCTCCAAAGAGAACAGAACAAATATGAGCCCATGCAAGCAAATGCATTTTTTCCTGTTTCCAGGGGGAAGCACTCAATGCTCATTACAAATAACTTCACTGTAAAGGATATAACTTCACGCACACAAGGATGACATTGCCCTCATACAGTAACATGACAATGAAAACGCAGTACTGTGCGAACATAACCTTTCAATACAGAACATCGCTCAAATTAGAGAATATTTATCCTCAACAACATGCAATTTTAGAGAACCAAAAGCATACAAACATGCAATTTTAGAAAATATAAGTGGACACAGGTTAAAGAACCTACGAAACAGGTATTCCATACAAACATGCAATTTTAGAAAATATACAAGCACAATGCTAGAGAAAGAAAACACGAGGATGCTGAAATTATCATGGAATTTCCAAGAAAAAAAACAGAACAAAAGTATGGCATGTACTTACCAAGTCAGCTCTCCTTTCATCCAGCGTTTGTCCCTCTCCATGATATCTTCGGGTAACCATACAGGTTGGATTCCGGAGCATCCGGATGTAGAGGTAAGTGTAGCCAAGCCACGAGCATGCCTCCTGGGCATTCTGAATAGTCCCCAGACGATCTCTGCATTAATGATCAGCCAGTCTGGATATAAACTGACTTCAATAGGCAGCTGTTCATTCATAAGAGACAGGTAGTATGGCAATTCACTGTGACTTGTTAAGATTATTCCCTCTCCATGTGTGTCATACTGAGGCCTTCCTGCACGACCAGCATCTGCATGACATCCAGAGGACTTAGTTCTGTCCAAGCGCCCTTTTCTGGACTGTAAATCTGGGTACCCTTTATAATAACGGTGTGTGCATGTAGATTGACACCCCATGCGAGGGTGGCTGTCGAAACGAGACCTGTATATCTATCAACAAAAAGTTTTCTCAACAAGTTCACGGTCTATACCCTTGCCAATCCAGCATGATGAATAGCAAACCCATACGGCAAAAGGTCTTAAGATCACTACTTTTGACAGTTCTGCATGAGCACAAAGAATTTCTTGACTTGGCGCTGTCATCCTTCAGAAAGCGGGTCAACGTGTCATTAGCTAATGCAGTGTCTCTGATTGTCACGAGCAGTTTAGCTGTCTCCTTCCTCAGGGTGCAAATATAAGCCTTGGTGCTTACCAGCAGCAGCCATAACCTTCTCATAACAAATCTCATTCATCAACTGAAACCTCTGCAGTGGCTTCCTCACTGTGATCCCAATGTACTGTTGAGCAAGAGGGCAAGGTCTGTAACTGTTATCAAAATGAAAGAGGCCATCAGGGTGAACACGCAAGAACACCGCAACATCTTCGTAGTTTGGTAGAGTTGCAGAGAGACCAACTAGGCGGATATGTTCCTTGGTCGCCTCAATCTGGCGTACACTTCTAGCCACAATACTCTCCAGCACAGGCCCTCTGTTATCATGAAGTAGATGGATCTCATCAATGATTAGAAGCTTTACCATTTGAGTATAAGTTCTATCACCTGATTTCCTCGTGATAATATCCCATTTTTCAGGTGTAGTAACAATTATCTGTGTTTCCTCAATCTGTTGTTGGTCAGGTTCTGGTCTCCACTAAGCTCCATAACTGTAACATTGTTACTCTTTCAGCCGTGCTGACAAATTTCCAACAACTTCAGCAACCAAAGCTTTCATGGGGCCACATAGACAATTTTGTACTTTGTATTATCAAATTCACCATGCTTCATATGCAAACCAATCTGATGGAGAATTGTAAGCACAGCCACATTGGTTTTCCCAGCACCCGTTGGAGCACAAAGAAGAATGTTATCTGGTTTGAAAGGGCAGTATCATAAACCTTGCTCTGAACTCTATTCAGCTGCTCCATCCCAGCAAAAGCTGGCTGAGCCCACTCTGGCATATCAGATATCTTCACAATCTTCTCGGCAAATTCATACGGCTTAGGACGTAATGCTGGCACGTGTACTTCCTCGTACCCCTTCTGTGGGATCCTAAATGATCCTGGACGAAGTTCACATTTCTTGTTGGACATCAGGAGACTACCTTGGAGGAAAGAGAGGCTATCAAGATCAAGCTGCTGTCTCTGGCCTTTCAACCATCCACTCTCAATAGACCGATCAACTGCGCTACTGCCCATCGCACCATCAGTCCCAGCACTGTCATTGTTTAGGAGCCTCTTAGCCTCATCCCCAATGCATCTCTCCAGATTCTTCTGCCTCTCCTTTGCAGATGCTCTCTTTGCACTTAGCTGCTCCAAAATTGGAGCTAATCTTGGGTTACTCATCATCTCTTCTGCTATCTTCTTCCGCTGTTCCTGATTTTCAGCCCTGGCTAAGAAGGTACACCAGACTATCTTGAGCCGGTTGTGAAGCAGCAATTTAATCAGATCAAACTTCTCGTAGCCGAGCAGAGTGACCAGTCGTTTCTCGACATCGATGTCGTCACCCTCGGCAATCGCCTTTAAGATCTCCTCCGCAAGCTTCTGACTGTGCTGGGGATCAATATCTTTGTATGCCTCTGATATCTTCCTCTGAAGCCAGTAAGCATCAATTTCCTGCACGTCTACAGTCAAGCCCTCGTTGCGGTTTGCCATATCACCGCGATACAACTCACCATCCATCTGCATAGCTCGAGGGTCGTTCGACTCAACCATGTCGTCCTCATCCGATTCATCTTGCACCTGACAAAGACAAACAACGCAGGCCATGTAGTAAGTACATATGAGATGCTTCAGTCAGGCACATCAAGAGAGAAATTCTACACAGAAGAAGATTCAGCTACGTGTACAAACATACCTGATAAAAGTTACCCTCCCTGTCATTATCATCGCCATACTCTTCGAACTCAACAGCAACGCCAACACTGTCATCCAGCGTCATGTCGGTGCCATCAACGTCAGAATCGCCGGCCACGCCGTCACGGAAATCCGTGATGAGCCTCCCAATGGAGACGAGCTGGCCGAACGTCTGATCCGATACCGGGCCCAGGAGCTTCTCGACCTCCTCCCTCCTGTCGTGGCTCCTGGCCCCGTCTCTCTTGAGCGCGGCGAGCACCTCGTCCGCGGCGTCGCCGAGCACGTCGGGGGGCTGCCCGCCAAGCAGCTGCTGGATGACGCCGAGCAGCGCCCCGTAGGCGGCCCGCGTCGCCTCGGTCCTGGGCTCGTAGACGGTGCTCTCGGCGGCGAGCGAGAGCACGCCGGCCTCGCGGCGCGCGCGCTTGGCGTCGCGGCGGGGGAGGTCGGGGACGTCGCGCGCCTGCTTCCTGTCTGGCTTCTCCGGCCTGGTCTGGACGGCGCGGTCGCCGAAGCTCCTCGCGCGGATCCTGCCCCTGAGCGTCCGGGGCTCGGCGGTGGGCTCGTCGTGGCGCGCGTCGCGGGGGCGGTGGTCACGACGAGGTTGGAGTTGGTGGCATAGTCGTACTGCCTCGAGCGCGCGCGCGCCTCGGCGCCCCGCTCGGGGCCTCCTCCTCCATGGCTGTAGGCAGCGCGGGTCGCGGAAGAGCGGGGGAGGGGTTAGTTAACGCCCAATTGGGGTCGAACCGGAGAGAGGAGGAGCTAGCGGCGGGGTTAGGTTTCAGATGGAAAGGAGGGAGGGCTTGTCACCTCTGTTCGGCGGGTGGAGGGGCCTCCCCGTCGGCGCGTGGCTCCTGGAGGAGGAGCGGTGGCCGGTGGTGGCGCGGCGCGGCGCCTCGTGCCCTAGTGGTCGCGTCGGAGGCGTGGAAGAGGGGGTTGGTTTGGTCTGGCTGGGGGCGAGGCGGTGCGGGAGATTGGACTGGTCTTGTCGATCTCGTGGCGTGCGCGTGGTTGTGTTCAGGTCGGCTGGAGACGAATCGAACCGACTACGATGGCCGAACGAACTTGGAGTCGGAGGCGGCGGTGGAATGGAACCGGGGGCACCGACGTCGTGGCCAGTCCTTTTCTCTGAGTCGAACGTCGTGGCCGGCCGGGCCCGAACACTGGGTAGCAGGCCGTGCAAGGCCTGGCCGAAGACCACCAGGAACATTTTAACGTGCGAAATTCATTTCGGCGTTGTAGAGCATATATGTTCCGGGCGGAAAAAACATCTTAAAATGCCAAGAATCTAAAAAAAAACTTTTCATGTATGTGTCGACATTCTATATGGGCAAGTTAAGTGTCGTGGGAAACCGATATTTTTTGTGACATGTGTAAAAGGATAAAAGAAAGTCACGTGAAAAGCCTTTTTTTAGTACCGAATGTTGTCTTTTTATACATGGCACGGAAAATATCAGCTTTTCGTGAAACGATTTTGTGGACCATATAGAATGTCAAGATGAACATACCAAAAAAATTGTCCAAATTTTTTATATTTCGAAATGAATTGCATTTTAATTACCATAAACATATGCGGACCAAAACATCACTTCTTATTTCTTGTGCTTATCTTTACTATCCTTTTTATTCTATAAATACTTAGAATCGTAGCCACACCTTTTAGTCGAATCGAGCGCACACCATGTCATCATCTGTCCCATTCCGACTGTCACGTGTTTTCATCACGAAGCCATCTTCGCAACTGCGTGTAGCCTCCTCCCCTCGACTTCGCTCCCCCCCCTGCCCGACTCCCTCCTCATAGTCTCCGGTTTGCCCAACGCTCCTCCCTCTCTCTGGCCTCCCACCTCCAGCGACGGAACCCTCATTTTTTTTGTGAGCATATTGACAAAATTGGACTATTGGAAGCCTTACGAGAAGAACCATTATAAGTACCCCACCATTAAGTAAAATTTCATCCATTTTGAAATAGACGGGTGTGCCATTAGTGCTGATGTTCAATGTAATTTCATTGGCTATTATAAGAGCTCACTTTGTTGCATCATTATTTTTGAAGAACGGGCAAATGAAGCTAAATTTAAGGGTAAAGAGGGATAATTATTGGTTGATCTCTCTACTTGATCGAGTCAAAACAAACAAACAAACGCAAATGAAAAAATAGGGTCAACGAACCAACTCATAGTTTGTTGGCCCCCTATTGGGAGGTAGGGGAGCCCGACAACTTACAATCTACCGGTTAGTGTTAAGCATAGCCACTCTCCTAAACTCCCTAAGATTCTCACCAATCGTAATCCGACAACAAGAAGGGTGAAACCTCGTCATGTTGTTCCGGGACAGTGCAGATGGAGGCCGGAGGTATCCGCACCATCACGAGATCGTCTTCTTCCTCTACTTCGACTACGGCTACGTAGGCGTGATGGTAAGAATAGTGCCCTGTAATGCCACTCGGCTTATCCGCTGAATGCTCCATGGTAGTCCCTCAGTTCCAAATTAGTTGACATGAGAGCCATGTATTTGAAACGGATGAAGTAGATGCTACGTAGCATAATCCCGTGCTAATTTTGGGCCAACAGCTTGCTGTAGCAAATAGGCCAGTGAAAGTGTGAAACCACGACAGGTGTTCTTAGAGCAACTCCAGCCGTCCCCCCACGAAGCCCCCCCAGGACAACTTTTCGACGCCGGCGGTCCATTTTCCCCGTAGTCGCGCCCCCAGGACCCCCCCAAGGCCTCGTTTTTCGCCGGATTTGGGCCAAATTTTATCCGGCGTCCCAGGCCGAACCCAGTGCGCTGGGTTCGGCCTGGGGGCGCCGGCGAAAGGGGAAAACCGCGCGGGCCACCACTGTCGGCGAGAGAACGCACCTTTCCACGAACGGGTTCGTCCTTTCCTCCTCTCCTTCTCCCCGTCGCCGGCACCGACTCCTCCCATTCCGCCGCGAGCTCGCCACCAAAACCACCGCCAACTACCGCGACGACACCCTCTGTAGTATCCCTCCCCGCACCAGCCGCCTCCACCCCGAGAATCGCCGTCGCGGTCAAGTTTCGCCCACATCCGCATCCACCCTGCCCGCGAGGTGTTCGACGCTTTGCCTCGATGGACTCCGACGATGAGGAGATTCTCGCCGCTCTGCTGGACGAGGAAGCCGAATCTGCCGCCGCCGACGACGAAGAGCACTTACTGATGCTCGCCTGTCTGGCTGGCCTGTACGACGCCGATGCACAGCCGAAGCGCGGTGGTTCGGCAGTAGGTCGGCGCAAGAGCAAGGCACGTCAGCGTGCCGAGGGGTATTGCATGCTATATGCCGACTCCAGGTCGGCGCAAGAGCAATGCACCAGGTGGGCGCAAGAGCAATGCACCAGGTCGGCGCAAGAGCAATGCACCAGGTGGGCTCCAAGCTCAATTTGCTGTTGTCCGGTATCCCGCTATGTCTTGGTCGAAAGATCAGATGTGGGAGGTGATGACTTGTTGTGTGATCTTGCACAACATGATCATCGAGAGCGAGCGGAAGTATCCAGTGGATGAGAAGGAGAAGAAGGTGCCATACTTCAGACAGGGTCCTCTCGTGGGCGAGGATCCAGAGGAGAGCGAGCGTCTGCCTGTACCGAAATCATGGACTGCCTACCTTGCAACGCGTCAGGAAATCCGAGATCCAGTAGTTCATGAGCAATTGCAGCAAGATCTGGTGGAGCACCTGTGGAGGCGCAAAGGCGAGGTCTAGGTTTTATGTAATTTGATTTTAAAAACTTGTTTTAAATTTTATGATTTGTTAAACAATTTGTAATAATTTTTCTGTCGAATTATTGGATACAAATGATAAATTTGCTTCAAAAATAATAGATTTTACTAGTAAAATGGGGGTCTATGGGGAAAACGCCGGAAAACGATTAAAAACGCCGGAAAACGCCGGAAAATGCCGGGCTGGGGGGCGACACGGCTGGGAATCGGGCAGGCCGTTTTTTTCCACCGGCGCCCCCCAGCAGGGCCAAAAAATCGCCGGCAATTCGGCCTGGGGGGCCAACGGCTGGAGTTGCTCTTAGCTTTGAAAACGACCGCTGGCTGGAGGCCAACTGAGAGCTACCATGTGTCGCCGTTGGTACTCTCTGGTGGCGAGACACCTCCGCAATTGCTTTGCTTTGTTTAGAGGGCTAGCGTCCCCGTGATTTGTCGGCGCAAAGTCGGACCGTCGCACGGAGAAAAGAAAACGCAAAGTATTTTGGCCACGCGCCCTGCCACCTCAAAGCTCGCGCAAAGCCCCCTCACGTCTCCTCCCCAACCACCTCCACCGGCAACGCTCTGCTCCGTTCCCCACTTCCCCTCCACTCCAGTCCTCCAAGCTCGGTCGCGGCATACCCCGCGCCTTCGCCGTCGACCGCCAACCCGCCATGGCCGCGGCGATCCTCCGCCGCCTCAACCCGACCGCGGCCCCACGCGTGGCGCCGCTGGCCCTCACCCGCACGTTCTCCGACTCCACGGATCCCCCAATCACCGTCGAGACCTCCCTCCCCTTCGGGTCCCACAACGTCGACCCGCCCTCCCGCACCGTCTCCACCACGCCCACCGAGCTCCTCGCCACCTTCCGCTCCATGGCCCTCATGCGCCGCTCCGAGATCGCCGCCGACTCCCTCTACAAGGCCAAGCTCATCCGGGGCTTCTGCCACCTCTACGACGGCCAGGAAGCCGTCGCCGTGGGCATGGAGGCCGCCATCACGCGCCGCGACGCCATCATCACCGCCTACCGCGACCACTGCCTCTACCTGGCCCGTGGCGGGAGCCTCGTCGCCGCCTTCGCCGAGCTCATGGGCCGCGTCGGCGGCTGCTCCCGCGGCAAGGGCGGCTCCATGCACTTCTACAAGAAGGACGCCGGGTTCTTCGGCGGCCACGGCATCGTCGGCGCGCAGGTGCCGCTCGGCTGCGGCCTCGCCTTCGCGCAGCGGTACAGGAAGGAGGGCACCGTCACGTTCGACCTCTACGGCGACGGCGCCGCCAACCAGGGCCAGCTCTTCGAGGCGCTCAACATGGCCGCGCTCTGGAAGCTGCCCGTCATCCTCGTCTGCGAGAACAACCACTGTCAGTTCCTCCTCTCTTACAGAGTAGTACACTGATTGCGTTACTGCAAGTTCAGATTAATTACCTCTCCTGATTATTGGTGTGTTTGATTTGGATTATTAGCTGATTGATTGGTTGATTTGTGCCTGCAGATGGGATGGGGACGGCCGAGTGGAGGGCCTCCAAGAGCCCGGCGTACTACAAGCGCGGGGACTATGTGCCCGGGTTGAAGGTACAGAGTTTGGACGATTCTCGTCAGTTTGGCTCATCTCAGATATGATTAGATAGAGAGTTGATGTGCATATCTTGTGTTTGATGCAGGTTGATGGGATGGATTTTCTTGCGGTGAAGCAGGCCTGTAAATTTGCCAAAGAACATGTTCTTGAAAATGGACCGATTGTAAGTATTCAGAAAACACTGCTGGCTGTTGGCTTATTTCACATTCTTCTGTTGGACGGGTTCAACAGAGGTAGTAGTAACCATCTAACGTTCATGGTTCTTAAATTTTCATGTTATCTCTTATCGCACTAGAGCAGCAAGACATTTTCATTCAGATATTGTTCACATTGTATTGTTCTTCAGTTAACTATAGGGGGGACATAGCGTCCACATGTCTTTCATCCCCTGCTTTTAACAACTGAATCTCTTCTCCCTTTTCTGGGAAGTGCTAACTTCGCACCCGCGATCTTGTGTACTAAGAAACTTTCAAGTCTCAAGTTTCTTCGTTATCCATCTCACAAAGCATCCAATAGATGCATATGGTCAAATGTTCATTCTGGTTACAAATGAGATATCACAGGCTGTACTAACTTTTCCTCCAGTAGATTAACATAGCTGCTGGGTAACATGTTCGTGTGTATTCTCCCGGTCTTTCAGATTCTTGAGATGGACACATACAGATACCATGGCCATTCTATGTCAGACCCGGGCAGCACTTACCGCACTAGAGATGAGATTGCAGGAATAAGACAGGTTAGGATGGCTGTTTATTAACTCTCTGCTTGAAATGTATGTTCCACCTCCTACCAAAGATTGACAGTCTTATTTGTTCCTCATGATGTAACAGGAGCGTGATCCGATTGAGCGTGTCAGGAAGCTGATATTGGCCCATGACTTGGCAACAGCCCAGGAGCTCAAGGTATGCACTGTAACTAGAAGAAGGTTATCACAAATCATAAGACCTGGAATGGTATCTGCTTTGGTGGATTACGCAAACAGAAAAAAATAATCTTAAGTAGCTAGTACATACTCTGTTTTCACCATGACAATTTATTAATTATTTCCTTATAGGACATGGAGAAGGAAATTAGGAAGGAGGTTGACACCGCGATTGCCGAAGCAAAGGTCCGAATTGCAGTTAGATGTCTTGAAAGTTTTTCCATTTATTCGAAATAATCGTGCTTAAGAGTGCCTTGCACAATTCGACACCCTACAGGAAAGCCCAATGCCTGATGAATCCGAGCTGTTCAAGAATGTATATGTCAACGACTGCGGTCTGGAGGTAAGCAGTTGTCAAGAACGATATGCTTTAGTACTATGATGATCATAGCTGATCATCTCTTTTTCTATGGTGCAGTCTTTTGGGGTGGACAGGAAGGTGGTGCGAACCGTTCTTCCTTAGGCTGGCAAGCCTGAAGATTTGGCTATCTTATACTAGTGGTAAAATGATGCGGAGACATAATGCAGACTAAGGAGCCCTTAGCTGTAGTAGATGTATTGTTCATTTTCTGCCGCCAAATAAAATCTGTATATAGAGATGCATCAACATTTGGAGACTGTGCAACGTTGCATCGATTGTGGACCACAATTTGGTATATGCAGCTTGATTTTTGGTGTCATCTGTTTAGCGCATTTTTTTCGCGAAAATGCAAAAGCTTTGTGTTTTGATGCATTGATAGAAAAGGAATAGATTTACATGCTCAAGAAAGAGCACACCACCCATACAACACAACCCAGCAGAGTACAACGACTACAGCTCGCAGCGAAGAAAGAGCGTAGTACGCACTCCACACTCGGCTAGCCCGAGGACACCACCGACATCTGAGCTATGGAACAATAGAGCATGTCCTAAAGTGATCGAAATCGACCGACGCCAGACAGCCCGAGGACACCACTGACATCCGAGCTATGGAACAAGAGAGCATGTCCTAAAATGATCGAAATCGACCCAGACACCTCGGAAGACAGACAACTCCAACTGAACTTCCCTTGTCTACGCAACCAACCACTCTTGATGCCGAAGAGGTGCCAAGTAGATGGTGGGACTTGGTCGGTCCCGAGAGAGGCACCACCTTGGACTCGCCGGCGACGACGTGCCTTGCGCCTCTGAAAAAACAAGCTTGGACACGGCGAGCATCGGAGGAAAGCAACAAAGACCCTCACACCATGTCTCCAAACGCGATGCTCCGAACGGAGGACCGACGTCGAGGACGTCGGCATCACGCCGATTCACCCGAATCTAGGCTTTCGCCCGGAGACCTCAACGAACCCGAGTCCCGAGAAAGGGCGAGGGAGGTGTCGACGCCCTTGGAGACGCCTCCAAGGAGGGGAATGGTGCCCACGGGTGCCATCGCCGCCAGCCTGAAGACAGGCATGACTTTCGTCGGTCGACCACCTCCCACCCTACCCTCCAGATTGGAGTAGCCGTCTTTGTCTTACACACCGCCGCTGCCGCAGCCCCTGCCATCGTAGCTGGGCATCGTGGCGGAGAATGCGCAGCCATCATTTGCGCCGCAGCCTCCAACCATCCGCACGCGTCGGCAGAAGCCGCCACGACGGACAAGCACCCATGGCGCGCCAAGGCACAACCTTTCTTCCACCTTCCCCGCACGGAAAGAGCAAGCAGCGCCGGCACACCGAGGTCGTCGTGCCGCAACATCGGGGGTTCCTTGCTCACCCATGGTGGCACCGCTGCCCCGCCGTAGAGCGCCTCGAACGTCCTCCGCTGCCACCGGGAGGCGCGAGGACGTCGAGGCTGCTGTGTGCGGTCGGGAGGGTGGGATGGGAGGAGGAGTGGGGCACGGCTACCATCGCCGTCGGTGACGGGAGCCGGCCGTCGAAGACGTGTCGCCAAGAAGGCAGGAGGACGAGCGCCGTGGCGCCCCGACCAGCGCAGGCCACCCACGCCGCACCAGGGCTGGCCGCAGCACGCGCGCGTCGGCTGAGGGCCGTGAGGCCCAGATCGGGCCCTCGCGCCACACACCGCAGCACGCCGGGCCGCCTCCCCGCACCTCCATTGTCCCTGTCGATCACCCCTTCGCTCGTCCTCCTCCTAGGCGCCGTCGCCGGCAGCCGCCGCAGCTGGGCTCGACCTCCCTCCGAGCAGGAGCTCCGCATCTTTCCGCTCACGAGGAAGGGGGAAGAAAGCGCCCAGCCGCCACCTTCCCTGGGGCGCGCTACAGCCTTTGCCGGCGGCCCCTCCGGCGGCGGCAGCACGGGGGGAGGGGAGAAGGGAGGCCTAGCGGCCGGCGGCTAGGGTTCCCCCCGTGTCGCCAGAAGGAGGGCGACGCAGGGGTTCCTCACTCATTGCAACTCATGGACTAAGCCAAGATCAGACCTTGTCTTACAGCTACAGGGACCCTCTGTACTATGAGCCTACATGGTTCACCCCAGGGAACTCGCTATTCTAGGAATCGTCCGATCGAGTCAGAACCAGTAGCGCTGTTTTGAGAGTCGACCTCCGCCTCCTAGATCTGGCGCCGCCCCTTTTCTACCCGCTCTCCGACGGCGCTGCTGGCCGGCGAGAGGATGGAATAGGAGGTAGGCTTTTCTTGTACATAGGTTTAGCAGGGTTAGGCTTAGCTTTTGCCCTTGTGGCGTTTGGCGATATGCCGTCTTGGAGCATACTGCGGACGCCCCCGAGCGACGACTGGCGGTTTGAGGCGGCGCGACTTCCGGTGGTGGCGGCGTGGTGCTGCGGGAAGCCGGAGAGGGCGGTGCCTGTGTCTCCTTTAAATAAGCTCGTTGGATTTTCGGCTCCTTGTCTGCTCTCCTCAGATCTTCAAGGTGGAGAAGGAGGTGGTGTGGAAGAGGAGATTTTGGCTGCAAGCTGCAGGTTCCCCTTCGCTGGTTTCCTTGCGAGCTCCGACGTTGGCCTTCGCTGGCTATTCCGGCTCGTAATCCTGCTCAAGTCGGGGCGTGCCCCCCGCCGATGCTCCTTCTTCGACGCCAAGGTCTCGCTGCGTGCGGCGAGCGGCACATGCGGCGACTTCAACGGGACTCTGGTTCCCAATCGGCTTGTGCAGGTGACTCAGCGGCCGACCTGCTTCTCTTCGTCCTCCTCTGGGTCTCCGGCGGTGCGGCGACGAGGATTTGGACAGCGGCGGATCTCGATCTGCAGGATCTCCCAGGGTTGTGTGCATATTTTTCTCTTTTCTCAGGGTGGTTTCTGTAAAAGGGGGACAACTGTCCAGTGTCTGGATGTTTCCAGTGTATCAGTATTCCTTGTTTTAATTAATCTAGATGCAGTTTTCAAAAAAAAAAATTTGCAAGGCAACCAGAATTACCGTGACACCTGTGCAGAGAGTGCGACCACGAGATCGCATATGCAGACCTGCCTGCCGGTGTGCTTGCGAGTGATAATATGCAACTGACTACTGCAAGTGAACACTTTGCGTAGGGATAATATGCAACCTAATAAAGCACAGCAATGCACTAAAAGGGTAGCTCACAACAAAAGCACTATGATGGCTTACGAGCAAACTACAACACACCTACCTTTACATCAAGTAGGTCAAAGATACATCCCTGTTGCATCCACACAAGTTATGTCTTGGTTCAAATTACTCAACAGAACTGGATGTCAAAGGCGAGCAGCAAGGTTCTAGATTGAAGAAACCTTTGTGGGATCGCTATTCCTAGACATTTGCACACATTTTATCGAGAAACCCAGTCACCCGTGCTAACTACGACGGGCTCTTCAACAGGGCTGTCTCGAGCGTACCCTATGACCTTGAAGTCACCATATGACGAGTCGTATAGTGCGCACCGTGTACAGCCAGTGTACAGCCACGCCTGGTCGTGGACGGCTGCGGCTCGGACCTTTGTGTGTTTTATGTGCTTCGACCCATTCCTACAAAGGTCAATTTTAAAATAAATAGATTATTCATGTACTGAACTCTGTGCACAGAAAAAAAAATTAAACGACAAACTTGTAGTGTTGTATATGGGTCAATTTTAAAATAAATAGATTATTCATGTACTGAACTCTGTGCGCAGAAAAAAAAAACATTAAACGACAAACTTGTAGTGTTGTATATGCCATCCAGACATAACTAAAACAGATAATAATTTCGAGTTAAACAGAACCACGAATATCCTTAATCCCAAAGGTTTTTTTACCACTAGCTGAGACTATGCGGATCTCTCCTCCAAATGTGGCGTTCAGGCGAGACTTAACCGGCCCTAGACTTGCAACATGGAATGCTCTTCTACAGAGATTAACCATGGAACAGCTCTCAACAGGGTCGGATGTCTTTCGATGGTCTCTGTGGATTCCATGTATAATGCCCTCATCCAAAGTGACGTGCCGTTGGTTAAGTGTGAAAAACTTTGGAAGATGAAAATACCGCTGAAGATTAAAATTTTCTCGTGGTATGCTCGTCGAGGAGTGATTCTCATAAAGGATAACCTTGTTAGGCGTAATTGGCAAGGAAGTAAGAAGTGTGTTTTTTGTTCTCATGATGAGACAATAAAACATCTTTTCTTCGAATGTAAGGTTGCGCGTTCTATATGGTCAATCATCCAAATATCTTCTAATTTGTATCCTTCAAGATCAGTTGCGAATATTTTCGGAAACTGGTTGCATGGAATTGATGACAAGTTTATAACTATAATACGGGTGGGAGCGATGGCTGTTGTCTGGTCGCTCTGGCTTTGTAGAAATGACAAGGTTTTCAATGATAAAAATGTTTCTATCTTGCAGGTAATATACCGGTGCACAGGTTTGCTCCGTTCGTGGTCCATGTTACAACGCGAGGAGTTTCGAGACCTCTTTACGGAGGCTTCTGTGCGACTGAAGACCACGGCGAGGGACATTTTTACTCAACATGGGTGGCGTAGAGATCTTCGTATCGGACCACCTCCATAGGCGTAGTGCACCATCTCTTGTGTTGTAACTTGAAGCCTATGTTTTTATGTTTTTCGAGATTGTCGGCTGTGTACATCTTTGTTATGCAGAGGCCGGGTGTAATGTTTAACTATTAAGTAATAAAGCCCTTTCTCAAAAAAAAAATGTGGAAAGGAATGTTTACGGCTCTCACAACAAATGGATTTGGAAAGCAAAAATTCCGTTGAAGATTAAAATCTTCTTATGGCAATTGTTTCACTACGCTGTCCTTACTAGAGAGAACATGAAAAAAAGGAAATGGCTGGGTCACCCAACTTGTTCCTTTTGCGATCAGTTGGAGTCATCAAGACACCTTTTCTTCTCTCGCGCGAAAGTTGTTTGGGGGGTCTTGGGTTCTATGTTTGGTGTTTCTTGTTGTCCATCTTCTTTGTGGCAGAGTTTTGCTTGGTTTTATGCTTTCTTTCACCGGAATAAGAACTTTCATATGTTGCTCTTGGCTGCGGGCTGCTGGGCTGTCTGGATCATCCGGAATAGGGTGACTTTTGACAAGCTAAAAGTTCACTCTACTTTGGTTACTGTGTTCTACATGTGTTCGTTGCTTCACTACTGGGCAGGGCTCTACAACGAAGATGAAAGGGCGCTGATCGGGGGGGGGGGGGGGGGGGGGTGCGGACGAGCTAATGAGAAAGGCGTCTCAACTGGCGGCTGTCTCGGCTGGGGCCAATGGGGCGGCTGGAGCTATCCAACCCACAGGAGCTTGAGGACTGTGTGTCTACGTTGTGGATCGTTGCTTGGGAAAGATGGTGAAGTGTGTGTGCTTTTGAGCTCAGTGGGTTTTGTATTTCGTAAAAATGTTTAACAATGTCGGTCTCGAATGTTGGAGAACTAGTAGTTTAGGGGTAGGTTTTTTGCCCCGTAGTGTAACTCTCGATGCCGAGGTTACACGGCGGGTTTTTCTACCATTTCTTTTCCTATTCGGTTTCTACTCCATTTCCCGTCTCCTTTGTTGTGTTAGCTGAACTTTGTATTTCCGTTGAGCAATTAATGGAAATGGGAGTAGCCCGGTTGAGGAAAAAAAGAACGAGGAATATAAATATCCATGTTGTGCAGATCTACAACTCCATGGAGTTAAACAAAGCCAGGAATATAAAAATCCATGTTGTGCAGATCTACAACTCCATGTAAGTGACAGTTTTCATAATTCAGTCACTAACAGCAGCAGCAGGGGCAATATATCAAAAGTAATTAAGTACCATTAGTTCAGCATATTAACTCCGGTTCACTTAACATGTTGATAACAAACATATAAGATAATATGCTCCGGTTTGCTTAACATGTTGATAACAAACAGATCAACGGCGTGGCGTGGAGTGGACCAACTGTAGAAAACCGTAAAGACTCTCTAGCTCGCGCGCACTGGACTCGTCGAGCTCATCATGCCTAGGCCTGTAAGTGGGCAAGCCCTATTGCGTCTATCAGTTTGCCATTTATACCCACTTAATTAAAAAAGACTATACTTTTTCATGAATAGAGCTAAGCGACGAACGGAAATGTGGTTTGACTGCAAGCTCGAGTCATTGTTTGGTAGATTTGAGCTGGCTAAACGTCTGTCATGAACATAAACGGAAGAAATTATAGCCCTAATTAATTAAGTGGGTATAAGTGGCAAGCTGGTAGACGTATTAGGGCTTGCCCACTTACAGGCCTATTCATGCCCTCCCACTTTGCTCCCTCCCGCCGCAAGTTCTGCAATCACATCATCACCATGCGGACATTCACCATGCCGGTAGTGAATGATGATGAGCCCAAGCGGATCCTTGGGCTGGTTGCGGACACCCATCTCCAGCGCCGGCGAAGGGAACACCCACACATCGAACACCACGAGTTCGACTTCTTCATGCTCAGCATCAGACTGTACAACAAGGTTGTTCCTTGTCAAGAAATCCCCCCAGCCGGAAGTGATACGGTACGAATCCTCACGACTCGGGAGCTTCTTGAGCTGACCACGAAGGAAGTGCCACTTCGGTCATACGTGCAGGCCTGTAAGTTCACCAGGGACTGCGTCTTATCTTCCGCCGTCAAGAGTGCTGGCCAGCGGGAACCTCACGCCGTGCCTGGCCTGCCAGTTGTTGCGGTAGACGAGCACCGGCTCAAGCGACACACCGAGGTTGCGGAGGGTGAGGTGCAGAGTGCAGACTGTTGTCCACAACACCAATCTTGTCGAGCCTGCGAGGGAACCTCTTCCCGAACACGTTTCTGGCATACTCCTCGATGGTTGACTGCAGAATAGCAGTAATGATTAAAGATCACAAATAACAAGGACGGCAATTAAGAAAAAGAAGTGTTGGTTATACTAGTGAACTAAGTAAGTTACAAGCACATTACGGAGAGAATAAGCAATATTGATGATCAACTTATAAATATACAAGCTATTTTGCAAGCTTATGCTCAGAGTTCAGGCCTAAAGATAAATTTTCATAAATCTCAGCTCATACCTATCAATATTGATGATGTTAAAGCTCAGGATTTGGCTCAGATTTTAGGCTGTCAAGTGGGTACCATGCCATTCACATATTTGGGTCTCCCTGTGGGTACAACCAGACCAACATTTGCTGAATTAATGCCTCTTGTTGATAGAGTAGAAAGACGGCTAACTAGTACTGCAATCTGGCTCACTTTTGGCGGTAAGAGTTACTTTCATCAATTCTGCCACGTCTCCCCTTATAATTTATGCCCTTTGTGTTATTAAGATCCCATTGCAAATTATTGAATTTATAGACAGAGCAAGGAGACATTGCCTTTGGACGAAAACAGAGGATAGAGACGAAAAAACATATTCATTAGCTGATTGGGATATTGTTTGTCAGCCTAAGAAAAAGGGGGGACTTGGGATAATGGACTTGAAGGTACAGAAGCAAGGATTATTTCTCAAATTCTTGCATAAGTTTTTCAACAAACATGATGTGCCGTGGGTTATGCTTGTTTGGAACAAATATTATCACAATTAGTGCCACATGCTAGGAGAACATGTGCTTCGTTTTGGTGGCAAGATGTCAGCAGCCTGTTTGATATATACAGAGGTATAACATCTTCTACAGTCAATAGTGGGGATACAATACTCCTTTGGAAAGATTGTTGGGCTGATGGAAATATTACTCAGGATACTTTCCCTCGTCTATTTTCATTTGTAATTGATGAGGACTGTTCTTTTATAAATTTTGAAGAAAGGGACAACCTGGGCGATCAGTTTTTCTTACCTCTGTCGACTGAAGCTTCAACTGAACTAGAACAGCTGCAGGGACATATTTTTCAGCTTGATAGGGACAGAGACCTTCCTGATAAGTGGAGTTACAGCTGGGTTCGAGATAACTATAAGGTTAATCACTACTATAAGTTCTATTTTCGAAATGTGATACCTCATCCAAGCTTGCTCTTCAATTGGAAAACAAAATGTGTGATGAAACAGAAAGTTTTTGCTTGGTTGCTTGTCATGGACAGACTCAACACTAGGGACATGTTATGTCGCACGAAGTGTCCTATTCCTGATGATAAATGTGTTGTATGTCATCAGGTGAGGGAGACAAGGGATCATCTTTTCTTTGATTGCCAGCTCGGTAGAACTTGTTGGAATATTCTGGGAATTCAACGGGAGTGCTCTCTTGGTTTAAATCGTAGAACTGAGGCTGCTGCGAGGGTGTGGAGAGGTCCCTTCTTTATGGAGTATGTTATCATAGGAGCTTGGAACATCTAGAAGCAGCGCAACAGAAAACATTTTTGATAACATTATTCCCACTCCTCAAACCTGGCTCGCCAACTTTACAGCTGATTCCGATATTCTAAGTTGCAGAGTCAAAACTGAGCTTAGAAATAAAATTTCTTCTTTCATCGCAGTTTTGAGAGTCTGATTGTAATTATTTTTTATCTATTAATATATGAGCAGTAGGAGACTCTCCTGCTGTAGTTCCTAAAAAAAAAAGAATAAGCAATGCATGGTTATGAGTTCAGATGTCAGCAGATCAGCGTAGCAGATATTCCATCCATATCAAAATATAAGATGTTTTAACATTTAACTTTCCATCCGTATCTAGACATATTTTAGTGCAAGATTCATGTGAACCTTGCACTAAAACATGTCTAGATACGGATGGAAAGACAAATGCTAAAACATCTTATATTTTGATACGGAGGGAGTATTTTCTAAGACCGGATCGAAGCAAAATGAGTTAAGATGATTTCACTACCTTGCGGTCCTTGCCTTCCTTGGCAGCTGCCTTCTTGCCCTTGCGCTGACCATTTTCCAGCTTCATTCTAGCATCATCATCCATCTTATTCTTTTCCACAGGTTTCTTTCCAAGCTTCTTCTCATATTCTTCAAGTGTCATCTCCTGTTACAAATTTGCCAGGGACTTCAAAAACAAAACAAAAGGGATTGAACGTGAGAATAATGCAAAAAGTGCAGGGAAGTACTTGTTTCTCCACTTCAATGCCCACTGGCTCATTGTCAGTGGTTTTCTTAGAACCATCCCCATCATTAGAGTCTTCCTTGTTGAGGTTTTTCTTCTTCAGCTTCCTCCTTTGAGCGCCACTGATGCGCTTGACATTGGGAACCTCTGGCTTCTTAGGCCTGTTTTCATAACCTTCTCCCTCTTTCTTAGACTCATCAATAGCAACATCCCTGCATGAGTACAAACCATTGTTAAGGTTTGACAGCTAAAGTTAACAGTTATCAACAAAACAATGAGGAACCTGCATAGAAATAACAATCAAAAAGATGTGTCTTCGCAAAACATACCCTGCAGACTTTTTCTGAGTCAGAAGCGGGGACTTTTCAGCAGGAGGCTCAACCTTACCTTGAGCAGCCTCAGATGCGGGCTTACTTGTAGGCCTATACTCTTCTTTCCTAGGCTGCCCATCGTCTAAAAGAATCACAACTGGGAGCATCGCCTACAAAAATTATGACCATTACCAAACCGCAAGAAATCGCCGCATAGAACAATCGAGAACGAATATACAAAATCCAGGACGTCCAAACGATCTGCCTCAAAATCGAACTCGCCTAATTAGATGTGGACACCAATCGACAAGAGACGAATGGATCGATCGATCCAAACAAAGAGGTGCATACCACCATATTCTCGGGCTCGTCATCGTGCACTACAGCCAGCCCAAGAATATGGTGGTATGCACCTTGATCTCCTTCCCTGCCTCTAGATTATTATTAGTTTCTTAGCCCGAGGGGATCCTTGGGCTGGCTGCGGACGCCCACCTCCAGTGCCGGTGAACGGAACGCCCACACTTCAAACATGACGAGTTCCACTTCTTCAGGTTCAGCTTCTGGCTGTACAACGAGGTTGTTCCTTGTCAGGAAATCGCCCCAGCCGGAAATGATATGGTATGAATCCTTGCGACTAGGGAGCTTCTTGCATTGGACCATGAAGGAGCTGCCACTTCGGTCATACGCGTAGGTCTGTAAGCTCACCAGCGTCTGCGTCTCCTCTTCTGCCGTCAGAATCCTCGGCACCTAGGTCCGGCCCAATCAAAAATTACGCCCAGGGCGAATGAAAATAATACTATTTATACTAAAGTTTTATATTTCCCTAGATCTTATTTTTTAACATGTTAGGGTATTAAAAGTATATTTTTTTACTCAGTTTGTTTAACCACATAACAAGAAATATAAATTGTTTTTGTTTGTAATAAATATATCTTTAAAAGATATTAAAATGTATTTCGTAACCGAAGTCTATCTTAGAAGTATTTTTAAAATTCATAGTCTATTTAATTTATAGCTATTTATGGTAAATAGTACGATCAAATAAATATTTTAATAGCGCTTTCTAGTGTATGATTAAGCACACATATTTATAGAATTTTTTATTTATAAACCAAACCAATGAGGCTATTTTATTTCTGGGCAAAATTTAACAAATTGTGCATATTATGTAGTATCGAAACAACATAGGTTAAAAAAATTTGCAGAAAGCTACGTCCCCAACTGCTGCTAAAAAGCTAGACATCGAATGTCAATAACATCATTCATGTGACTCATGCTTGACCGTTCGGTCACTATGTATGTACATGTTAGACTCGCTAAATTAACCTTAATGGTTTGCTTGTGCAACATGGCTTACAACCACCATATGTGAATGTCGATATGTGTAACACCCGATCGTCACGACGTGCTTCATAATGGAGAACTTTATTGGTGGTGCACACTAAGGGAGAACACGACATTGAAATTTTAATTGAGGGATTAACTTATATCGCTACCGCCGTATATCTAATACAAACAATATAAAAAGCACACAACAACAACATCAAATGTAATGTGACATGACATGGTTTTCGCGCCATGATCTCCATCGAGCGCTCCGGCATCACACTAGGTCCACGGTGTCTCCACGCCGATGGCTAAATATTTCGTAAACACTTACCGTTACCATATCATATCACATGCCCCTGCAAAATAAAGTTAGATGCCTCTACTTTATCTTTTGCATGTTTTACGTGGTTGTTAGGGCTTTCGCAAAAGAACCGCTTCTTACCTATGAACTTCCAACCACAACACTAATTAAATAGTTGTCTCTATCACACCCCTTTCGAAGCCCTTCGTTGAAAATGCTATACCGACTATTGAGAGGGAGACAGACACCCGCCAGCCGCATATATGATACAAGACATATGTCAATTGCGGAACCAGTCTCGCGTAAGTATACGCGTAAGGTCGGTCCGGGCCGCTTCATCAACACAATACCGTGGTATGCGAAGTGCACGTGAGAGGGTAACAACTAGAAAATCAAATGCCCACATACTGCTGTTCTAACCGTACTATCATATCTACAAATAGATCGGCTCTGATACCACTGAAGGGGTTCCGAGACAGAAAACAAAAAAATTCCTAGCAACGTGAACCATAAACTAGCCAAGATCTATTCTATGTAGATATAAAGTAACAGAGGGATTCAATATTCATACCCTTAAAGACCGAAAGAGTTTCACGTTCTCACGAATGTTGGCGATGGAGTCGTACGACGCTGACCTCAAGGTCGTGTAGTCATACTTGCGGTGAGTGCTACACTCGACAGCACCTCCGTAGCTCTACATGCGTTCGGTGTAGACGACGTCCTCCGGGCTCCGATCAGCGAAGCAGCGGAAGAAGCATGGCTTAGACCGAGGAACCAGTAGCACGACGGCGTGCGTATGGTGGAGAAACCTCTACCCTTGCACGACTCCAAAATACGGAACCACGCTCGAGGTTGAGAGAGAAATGGAGGGAATTGGATGCCTTCAATGGGGAGGAGACCCCCTCCTTATATAGGCTGAAAAGGGAGGCCACCCTCAATGGCCAGGCAGTGTGGGACAAAACCCCACACCAGCCGGCCAAAAGGGGCAGCCGCCGGCCTAGGTGGGCCCCACTTGGGTTGCCTCCCTTTGGCTTTGCCGGCCGGCCCCCTTCCTTGGGGCGCAACCCCCTCTTGGGCCTCCCTTTCTAGTGAGGCCCATTTAGGTGGCCTGCCCATTAAATAAATATATTTAAATATTAATTCCTTTATTAATATTAAATACATATTATTTAATTCCTCATGCTCCGAAACACCTTTCGCAGCCCTCTGATCACCATCAGACATGTCCTGAAACAATTCTGGTTCTGCTTTCTCTTTTCTCTTTGGTGCTGAAATAATTCCTAAGCGTCCTATACCCTTAAGCGTGCCACTCTACGATTTGGGATCACTTCAGACATGATTGAGACATCTCTCCGATCAATGACCAACATCGGGATTTGGAAACCCATGATGGCCCATGTGTGTTCCACGAATAAACTTGTCACTTGAACCTTAAACGTCGAGTCCCATTCCCTTTGTCACATGATACCTAGTTTGTCTGAGATCCTATCTCGTCATCGACAAACACATTTACTTGTCTCGCGATATTACATTCCCGTGACCTAGTCACATGCTTGAAAGCTTCATAATGTAATTTCACCGACTGGGCCTAGTGGTATCTATCCGTCACGCGGATGGACAAATTTCGATCTTGATACATACGCCTCAACCCATTCCTTCGGGAAACCTAAGAGACACCTTTATAATCACTCTGTTACGGTGTGACGGTTGATCTAATCAAAGCTCCCTCCGGAATAGTGATTAGATATGTTCAATACTACATTGGGTGTGAGTCCATCACATCATTCATCCAATGACATGACTCCATTGTCAATTGACATAAATGTCCATGATCAGGAAACCTTTCATCCGTTGACCAATCGACTAGTTGAATACTACTAGGGACCTGGTTTAGTTTCATACCATATGTGTACTAATGTTTCCACTTAATACAGTTATAGCATGGCATAAAAACTTATTATGAACATGTTGAGATAACAATAAAACAACATTATTATTTTCCTCTAGGGCATATCTCCAAAATAAGTGTCAGTACAAATACCAGGGCAGGCTTACCATGTATGGCATGTTGTGTGATAGACTGATAGGAGTATATGTTTACTTTGCCATTGCCTGCACTCTAGCCTCAAAGTTTGCCATGTCCGCACTCTGAATGTGTATTTCTAAAGGCACTGGTCTCACTGCTAGAGGGAAGTTGAAAAGGCCACGAGAGGTGTCTCCAATCCACCCTCCATGATCTTTAGCATTTGCGAGTGATGATGAAAGAGCCACAATCCATATGTTGTAGCAAATATGATTTGCAATACGCCTTATCCTTGAGACGATGATTTCCAAAACATGTCCCTTTTTAGATCCAATAAGATGAAGTTCATCAACAATAATAATCTGACCTGTTGGATAGGTTTTCTTTGTTTCCACCTGTGTGAGAGGGCATCCCACTTCTCAGGAGTACTAATAATAATCTCCCCTTTATGAACAAGCTTCAAATCAGAAGCGGTTTCACCTCTTAGCTCAACTAAATTGCCATTTTGTTTCCACCCTTGTGAGAGGGCGAATTCTCCAAATTTCCTCTCCCAGTCCCTGTATGTTTCTTTTGCTAGAGCTTCAAGGGGCGCTATACACGACTCGCCATTTTGTTCATCATATACTGCCTTCTTATGGTTCTTAGTATTGTGCCAAAGAACATGTTCTTGAAAATGGACGGTTTCACCTGCATCGAGGTGTCTGGATTCGCCGTGACAGCTCGTTTCACCCCCTGCTCCGGTGGAATGCCTTGGTTCATATCCACTGTGTATGGGCCATCTGACGATGCCCACAAACCTGCGTTCCTCCAAGAGCTGATCGCGCTGCACGGATGTGTACCGAGGCTGTGGCTGATTTTAGGTGATTTTAACCTAATCTACGAAGCCAGGGATAAGAGCAACGCCAAAATCGATCACCCGGTGATGGCTCATTTCCGTGTGGCTTTGAATGCAAGCGAGCTAATTAAAGGAGATCAAATTGGTCGGGCGCCGCTTCACGTGGTCGAGCGAGCAAGCTGACCCAACCATTTGCCGTTTGGACCGCGCGTTCTGTGATGTCGACTGGGATTGTGCATTCTCGAACGTGAGGCTGCAGCCGCGCACGTCCGCCATGTTGGATCACTGCCCCTTGATCCTAATCTGTGACTCCCATATCCCGCGCCCCTTTGGATTCCGTTTTGAAGCAGACTGGATTCACCTCAGACGGTTTCAAGGAGGTAGTCGCCCAGGCATGGGGGGAACCGTGCGTGGCACTGGATTCTTTGGGTTGCCTCGTCAAGAAATTGGCCCGCATGGCCAGAGCGCTCCGCCTATGGCACAAGAACTACACCGGTGACACCAAAATGCAGCTGCTCATGGCGCAGGACACGGTGATGCTGCTCGATGCGACGCAGGAATCCCGACTACTTTCACCGGAGGAGCTGGAGCTGCGGAAGGCCCTCAAGTCGTGCATTCTGGGGCTGGCGGTCATCGAGCGTATCCGCTCTAGGCAGCGCACGCTGTCAACTGGCTGCGGGTTGGTGACGCGCACACTCGTTTCTTTCACCTTAAGGCCAATGACCGAGCATCCCCACGCTTGCAAATGACGACGTGGTTGGAACAGAGCACGGACATAAGGCTACGCTGATCAAGGAGTTCTTCGTTGACAAGTAGATTTCAGTAAGGTTTCACTGCAAGCACTAAAACAAAAATATTTATGGGTTTTTTATAGCGAACAAATAAAGAACAAGTAAATAAAAGATCGTAACTATTGTTGCAGCGAGTGTCCCAATCCTTTTTAGCACAAAGGACAAGTTGGTGGTGTTACTTATGATGATTAAAACATTCATGAGGACACATGGGAATTTCTGCCAAGCTATTTTCATTGCACGCCGGTGATTAATTTTTAAAGTTTTGATAAGTGTTGTGTGGTGAACCTAAGCTAATGCACCGCCCTTACTTGGACAAATGCATACATGTGATTAAACCTCTTGCAAGCATCCACAACTACAAGAAAGTAATTAAGATAACAACCTAACCACAGCCTTAAACTCCGAGATCCTACACTCTCTAGTGCACTAGCTTGGGAACTGGGGTTCAGGTTTTTGTCACTCCGGCAACCCTACCGTAGGCAAACTAGATACACCATGCATTCCCCTAGGCCCTTAAAAGGTGAAGTATCATATAGTCGATGTTCACATGATACCACTAGAGGAATAACACCACAACATGAATCATCAAACAATCAAATATTACTCAACATTATGCAATTACTAGCAACTAGGCTTTCCCCATGTCCTCAAGAACCAAATGAACTACTCACAAGACATCATATATATCATGATCAGAGGTGTTATGAATATGGGTAACAATCTGATCGTAAAGGTAATTCACCGATAAAACTCACAAGCATCAACTACAAACAGTAATCAACACTTGGGAAGTGATCCCAATGAACTAACAAGTAACCAACTTCGAAAGCTACAACGGGATGATATGGGGTCATGATGGTGATGGAGGTGCTGGTGGTGGAGATGATGTTGATGATGATCCCGATGATGCCCGGCATGATGGCAATGACGATGACGGCGATTTCCCCCTTGTTTGGAATATACCCTAGAGGCAATAATAAAATGGTTTATTAGCATATTAATATTTATGATAAAAGTTTATTATCCATGCTATAATTGTATTAACCGGAAACATAATACATGTGTGGAATATAAACAACCAAGTGTCCCTAGTAAGCCTCTACTGGACTAGTTCGTTAGTCAAGAGATGGTTAAGGTTTCCTGACCATGGACTTGTTATAGTCACTTGATAACGAAGTCAATCATTAGGAGAATGATGTGATGGACAAGACCCAATAATAAAGAGTTGCAATTGATCGTGTCACACAGTTTCATTGCCAACGCTTTTAGTATATGCCAAGTATAGTTTCCTTAGACCATGAGATTATGTCACTCCCATTTACCGGAGGAATACTTTGTGGACATCAAATGTCGCTTCGTGACTGAGTGATTATAAAGATGGCTTTCAGGTATCTCCGATGGTAAGTTGTTGGGTGACATGTATCAAGAGTGGGATTTGTCCCTCCATGTGATGGAGAAGATATCTCCAGGCCTTCTCGGTAATATAGCATCATAAAGTTTGCAAACATGTGATTAAGTGGTAATCACGGAGATCCTATATTATGGTCGAGTAAAGAGAACTTGCCGGGTAACGAGATTAAACTAGATATGGGGATATCGACGATCAAATCTCAGACAAGTAAAATATCGTGAGACAAAGGGAATCGTATCGAGATTAATTGAATCTCCGGCATCGTGGTTCAACTGATAGAAATCTTCGTTGAATGTGTAGGAGTCAATATGGACATCCCGGTCCCGCTATTGATTATTGATCGGATCATGTCTACACGTTCTCGAACCCGTAGGGTCACACACTTAACGCTCCGATGTAGCTAGGGTTTGCGATGAGATAATTGATGGAATAAACGAATGATGATTCGGAGTCTCGGATGAGATCCTAGACATCACGAGGAGATCCGGAAGAGTCCGGAGAATAAGATTCATATAAGGAAAGTGGTTTTCGGAGGTGTCGGAAACGTTCCGGAATATTCCGGTAGGGTGCCGAAATTTTCTAGAAGGTTCTATAAGAGTCTAGAAGTGGGGCCCACCTGTCGTATGGGGCCCACATGGACCAATGGGTGGTGCAGCAGGCTTAATGGGCTGGCCGCGCCAGCCCATGGCCCAACCGGCCAAAGAAGGCAAGAGGAGGCCGAATCCCTAAGGGACTCGCGGCTGGCTTGGGGGCCAAGCAAGCCCTAGGCCGGCCGGCCCTAGGGTTCCCCCTTGCCCTCCACCTATATAAGGGGGGTTGCAGCACAACCTAGAGGAGTCTGGCCCCAGCTGCACCACCCCTACCCTAGCCGCACCCCACCTCCACCTCCACCTTGTGCCGCGCCACCCCTCCCCAGGGCTGTCTCACCACCTCCTCCTCCTCTCCCTCTTGCACGGCTTGGCAAAGCCCTGTCCGTGGGAGATCTCCACCATCAACACCACCATCTAGCCACTCCTCCTTGCTTGCGGGATCAAGAAGGCGCAGTCTACATCGAGCCATACGTGTGGATACCGTGGAGGTGCTGCTCGTGCGGCGCTTAATCGGATTGGATCGTGAGGATAATACATCTCCTCGCGACTAGACAAGTCTAGTTGCGGGGATCGACTAGCCAACCCCTGCACCGACAAAACATGTTTGTTCGATCCTCAAGGGTAAGAGATTGGATCTCCACTTTGCTACTTGCATCTAATAGATCTAGATCGTTGGGTTTCTTCCGCTTGTTTCGTAGGATTTTTTTTGTTTTCTATGCAACGAACCCTTCAGTGGTATCAGAGCCTAGATCTATTCGTAGATGTTGGTGCGATTAGAACACAAGGAGTTGTGGGCGTTGATGTTTTTGTTGCTACCTTCCCACGTGCATTTTGTATCTTGATGGTATGGTGAGATTGAAGCGGCCCGGACCAACTTTACTCGTCCACGTACGAGAGACCGGTTCCACGACTGACATGCAACTTGTATTGCATAAGTGGCTGGCGGGTGTCTGTTTCTCTTGCTATAGTGAGATGCGATCTTCAACGGAAGGCCTTTCAAAAGGATATAAAATAAGCAACTTCACATCACTGTTGTGGCTTTGCGTAGATTAGAACGGTTCTATCTCATGACCCTAGAAGCCCCGTAAAAATTGCATAAACAAAGTAGAGGACGTCTAACTTGTTTTTTCAGGGTTTGTGATGTGGTATGGCCAAATATGTGATTTGTGATAATGTATGCAATGATCATGTTTGTAATCTTTCACGACTTGCATGTCGATGAGTACGACAACCGACAGGAGCCATATGGTTGTCTAGTGCCAATATTATCACCATGTAATTGCTTTACTTTATCGCTAAGAGTAGCAGTAGTCATAGTTGCAATAGTTGGTGGACACAACCATGGTGGTGGCGCCACAATGCTGGTGATGATGGAGATCATGCCGGTGCTTTGGAGATAGAGATCAAAGGCACAAGAAGAAAAGGCTATACCATATCACAATACCTATATTGCATGTGATGTTAATCCTTTTATGCACCTTGTTGCTTGCTTTGATGTGATCGCGACGGTAGCATGATAAGGTGATCTCTCATGTTAATTTCAGGATAATAAAGTGTTCTCCCCTAGTATGCACCGTTGCAAAAGTTCGTCGTTTTGAAGCACCACATGATGATCGGGTGTGATAGACTCTACGTTCGCATACAACGGGTGTAAGCCAGATTTATACATGCGGAAATACCACGGTAATTTTGATGAACCTAGCATGTACAGACATAGCCTCGGGAACACGAAACCGAAAGGTTAAATACGAGTCATATGAATGATATGATCAACACTGAGTTGTTCAACATTGAAGCTACATCATCTCACGTGATGATCGGTTGTGGTGTAGTGAATTTGGATCGTGTGTCACTAAACAACCAGAGAGATGTTATGTTTGGTGGGAGTTCATATAATAATTTTGTTTAATTTGAATGAGAATTATCATAAACAAAAGTCCTAAAAAATGTCTTTGCAAAATCCTTGTAGATCATGGCCGACTACAGTAGTCTGTTCGTTGCTGAATAGCTGCGTCTCGATGGGTCAAACTTTGTCGAATGGTACCTGTGTCTGAGAGAAGTCCTACATACCAATGCTTAGCTCTACGTGTTAGATGAACCATTTGAAGAATGGCCAAATGTTTCTTCAAGCTATGAGGAGTACATGGAGTGGTTTGAAAAAAAGACCACCTACTTGAAAGTCGAGTGGATGATGTGCACCTTCATGAATTCTGACTTAAGTAGACAATTCAATAACTTGAGTGCAATAGAGATTGTTGATGAGCTGAAAAATAGGTTTTCAGCACAAGTTAGAGTTGCAAGGTTTGAATGTCTGAACGAGTTTTTTTCGCTCAAGATGGAAGAAAACACTTGCTTGGAACAACACCTGAGGAGAATGCATGAGATACATTATCGCCTCGTGCATGTTTGGAACTACGAGATGACTGACGATTTGACGATAGATGGGGTGTTGCGCGTGCTTCCCCCAGCTTCAAGAATTATGTCAGAGACTATGTCATGGGAGGGGATTCGATCACTTTCTGTGAGTTCGTGTCTCGGATGCGTCATGTCAAAGTAGAACCCATAGCAGGAGAAGTCGTCAATGCAGAAGGTATATTTTGATATACAAGTTATAAGTGTTTTATGTCCCATTTACACTTGTAGCGAGTTAAGTATTTGATACTTGAGCTGTTTTATGAAATCAGGGTCTGCCTTTTGAGAAGTGCATGGAGGGACTGAGTGGATATCGCAGGATGGTGGCAGTCAAGGAGTTGATGCTGGCGACGTTCTACTTCTACATTTATCATTTTTTATTAGAGGATTTGAATGAGTTTTGTAATCGAATTAAGTGTGATCTTTAAATTAGTGTGTCTTGCTTTTGTGAGACGGTCATTCATGTTAAAGACAAGTGGTTGTTCTATTTTCATGAGTAATCCTTTTTGGTGATCACGTTTCGATTATGAGAATATTGTCCTTATCTAGACGATGATTAGTTAAACATTTATAAAATATGGAACATACTAAAATATCCAAAACCATAATAATGACAATTTGTTTTTAGTTATGCTAAGTATTGTGAAAAGCATTGCGATGTTTCACAATGCGCATCATTAAGAAGTGTGACTAAAATGCCACCTTTGGAAGAGTGCCAAGAGTTGCCGAAAATAAACACAAGTGTTGGTTGTATTTTCAGCAAATGTTAGATGTCATTATTTTGTGTGCTCCATCATAAATAAAATGACTAAATAGGTGTATTTATTGGAGTTATGATATTTGATGAGATCAAATGAAATTCTAGAGTAAAGGATATTAAGTTAACAAGAAAATTAAGTCTTTTCGATTTGATCAAAAGAGATAAAATATTTGAGTTATTGTTTTAGTATGAAAACTTGTGCAAAGTGTTTTCACAAATTGCAATATTTAGAATTTATTCAAAAGTGTTTTGATGCGGCCTAAATATTGTAATCACATTATATTAGATATTGTGTGGTCTTACAAAAGGGTTTTTTCTTATTGTGGTTTATTTATAACATTTAGATTTATTTGATATCACTCCGTTTAGAAATACGGGTCTATGTATGATTCGCATAGATTTTTCATATGAGTTATGAGAAAAGGTTGTTTCAATAATTATGAGATAATTAGAGACGATTGTGAATAAGATTTGTAGTATATTCATAAGTGTGACTATGAATAAAAATTCCACAATATGATACTAAAAGGGGGCAGACCAATTTTGTTGGTTGTGCTAAGTATTTTTAGTGGTTTATCATGAAAATGTTTCATAGATAAAAGAATTGTTGGAATAAATTGAGAAGCTATAACAAGGTGGTTAACCTTTCCTTTTATTGTATCAAGTGGCACAGTAGAAAGTGTTCTATTGAGTTTAAAGCTTGACACATGAAAGAGGAATTAATGATAGTGATCATTGAATTTCGGTTTAGTTTATCTAAAGGAAGTAGGATTCAAGAATATAAAATTTTGTCAGGTTGCAAAATAATATTCATGATTCACTTGTCATGTTTAAAGAAACAAGACATACCTACGAAACTACAAAGAAGAAATAGAAGCCTTAAATACAAAAATTACTACGAGTCATCCTATGTTAAGTTTAAATCTTGAAGTAATTGTTGCTTGATTTTGTGAAAGAAATGTTTCACATATTTATTCTTCAAAAGGGTTTTGTAGAGAATCAATAAAACTTAAAGCTAGCAAAGTACTAGTGTTTCGTATATGAGTTCTCAAATTTTAAAAGTTAAATTACGAATTTTGGTGGAGTCCAAAATATCGAGAAAGTGCATGAGAAACTGAGTGGGATCTAGTTGAAATATGTGGCGACATATATCAAGTGAGAGCAGAAACTAATTTTCATGATCAAATATGTGGAGACATGAGTTTGAGTGGGAGCTAGTAAATCATTGCAATCAAATATAAAGATAACATATTTCTGAGTGGGAGCCAAAGTGGTTTCACAATTTAATATGTATATGGTGTATATTTGAGTGGGACTTTACGACATCTTGTTTGCATGAAATAGAGATTTCGTGAATGTTGTAAACAGTTCAGGAACCAATGTATAACTTATGAAGTTAGTTTGAACGTCAAATATCTATGGAGATAGATATATCTATGGTGGATAGATATGTTTGATAAACATTAAGGTTGTTTAACCTAAATAAGATTTTGAAGGACTTCAAAGTGGAACAAGTGAAGAAGAGTTTATTACCTGTAAAAGATAGGTAAAACATTAAGTCTAATCTTAGTACAAGAATAATGGTTGGAGGATATGTTGGTATTCGCTATGACTTGCTCATAGGTCTAAACATATAAGAACCATAATATTGTATTTGATGAAATGTGACCCAAGTTCTTGGTTAGAAGAACATGTTAGGAGTGAGGAGTCATTTCAACATGGAGATGAGATAATTGTTTCTAAAAATTGGTATATTAGATTAGAAATCTCATAAGGGCAGAAGCGCAACGAAAGCATGATCGAAAATATTGAAGTGACATGTATTGCACTGTCGATTTGTGAGTCTACATCATATAGGAGTATATGATTAATTTAAGGATTAAAAGATATAATATTTTCGTTTGAGAAATTTTATTTCAAGACTGAGTGAGTTCCGGATGCACATACTATGTGAAAGTTCTTTTGACCGATCATACGTCATGTAGGCATAAAAGGGAAACGAAAATCTCACTCTGTAACCAAATATATTATATTTATTTTATGATGATGAGGTTTATCATGTGATGATGAAGTAATGTCAAAGTAGGTGACATTAACGTTTTGCAAAGAACATGTAGAACTGTATGGTATAGAACTTAGAGGACAAAACCTCTTCCACGAGCAAACATGATCAGCATTGAGACTCCATGGGTGTTGTATCGAGAAAATGTAAACTGGATTATTGACTCTAGTGCAAGTGGGAGACTATAGGGAATATGCCCTAGAGGCAATAATAAAATGGTTTATTAGCATATTCATGTTTATGATAAAAGTTTATTATCCATGCTATAATTGTATTAACCGGAAACATAATACATGTGTGGAATATAAACAACCAAGTGTCCCTAGTAAGCCTCTACTTGACTAGTTCATCAATCAAGAGATGGTTAAGGTTTCCTGACCATGGACTTGTTATATTCAATTGATAACGAAGTCAATCATTTGGATAATGATGTGATGGACAAGACCCAATAATAAAGAGTTGCAATTGATCATGTCATACAATTTCATTGCCAACGCTTTTAGTATATGCCAAGTATAGTTTCCTTAGACCATGAGATTATGTCACTCCCGTTTACCGAAGGAATACTTTGTGGACATTAAACGTCGCTTCGTGACTGGGTGATTATAAAGATGGCTTTAAGGTATCTTCGATGGTATGTTGTTGGGTGACATGTATCAAGAGTGGGATTTGTCCCTCCATGTGACGGAGAAGATATCTCCAGAACTTCTCGGTAATATAGCATCATAAAGTTTGCAAACGTGTGATTAAGTGGTAATCACGGAGATCCTATATTATGGTCGAGTAAAGAGAACTTGCCGGGTAACGAGATTAAACTAGATATGGGGATATCGACGATCAAATCTCGGGCAAGTAAAATATCGTGAGACAAAGGGAACCGTATATGAGATTAATTGAATCTCCGGCATCGTGGTTCAACTGATAGAGATCTTCGTTGAATATGTAGGAGTCAATATGGACATCCCGGTCCCGCTATTGATTATTGATTGGATCATGTCTACATGTTCCCGAACCCGCAGGGTCACACACTTAACGCTCCGATGTACCTAGGGTTTGCGATGAGATAATTGATAAAATAAACGAATGATGATTCGGAGTCTCGGAAGAGATCCTAGACGTCAAGAGGAGATCCGGAAGAGTCCGGAGAATAAGATTCATATAAGGAAAGTGGTTTCCGTAGGTGTCAGAAAGGTTCTAGAAGAGTCTAGAAGTGGGGCCCACCTGTCGTATGGGGCCCACATGGACCAATGGGTGGTGCAGCAGCCTATGGGCTGGCCGCACCAGCCAATGGCCCAACCGGCCAAAGAAGGCAAGGGAGGCCGAATCCCTAAGGGACTCGGCTGGCTTGGGGGCCAAGCAAGCCCTAGGCCGGCCGGCCCTAGGGTTCCCCCTTGCCCTCCACCTATATAAGGGGGGGGGGTGCGGCACAACTTAGAGGAGGCCAGCCCTAGCCGCACCACCCCTGCCCTAGCTGCACCCCACCTCCACCTTGTGCCGCGCCACCCCTCCCCAGGGCTGCCGCACCACCTCCTCCTCCTCCTCTCCCTCCTTGTTGGCTTGACAAAGCCCTGTCCGTGGGAGATCTCCACCATCAACACCACCACACCGTCGTGCTGCTGAGATCCATCTAGCCACTCCCTCCTTGCTTGCAGGATCAAGAAGGCGGAGTCTACATCGAGCCATACGTGTGGATACCGCGGAGATGCTGATCGTGCAATCTTTGGACGTCCGGCTTTCGCCAAATTCATGGCTCGGCCATGCTACATCTATAGCAAGCTTAAAATGCTGGGACCTAATGGGATCATCACAATCAAGTGAGACTTCAAGAAGGCAAAGGAGTGCGAAGTTGCCAATGCCGTCCATGCTGAAGAAGAAATCTCCAAGGAAGAATTGGAGGATCTCAAGAAGACAATGAGTCCTAATGAGATGCCGGCAACTGAAAAGCCATTCTCTAAAGTTGACTCGAGCTTCAAGCCAAAGGATGACACCAAGAAAATCAAGCCTTCAAAAGATGATCCGACAAAGGAGGCCATCATTGATGCCGACCTCAACAACAAATAGGAAGGCGAGCTCGTCAAGTTTCTCCATGAGAATCGGGATATCTTCGCTTGGTCACCATCTGACATGCCAGGTGTCCCGATGAAACTTGTCGAGCACTCCTTAAAAGTCAACAAGGACGCTAAGCCGATCAAACAAGGTCTCCGACAGCTCGGAACAGAGAAGCGCAAGGCAGTTGGAAAGGAGATCCTAAGGCTCACTTCCACCAAGTTCATCCGTGAAGTTGTCCACACTGATTGGTTGGCAAATCCCGTGCTTGTCCCAAAGAAAAACACCATCGAGCTACGTATGTGCATTGATTTCACTGGCTTGAACAAAGCCTGTAAAGATCCATTTGCCTTACCGCGTATGGATCAGGTCATTGATTCAACTGCCGGCTCCGAGATGTTGTGTTTTCTGGACGCTTATTCGGGTTACCATCAGATAAAGATGAAGGAGTCAGATCAAATCAAGACGTCCTTCACCACGCCATATGGCAATTACTGCTATGTCACAATGCCTTTCGGCTTAAAGAACGCCGGTGCTACTCACCAAAGGTGTATGTAGCGGTGTTTAGACAAGCAAATTGGCCGCAATGTTCACGTCGATGTCAACGATATTGCGGTCATGTCAAAGAAGCGCGGCGACCTCATCACCGATCTGTCAGAAACCTTTGAAAATCTAAGGGAGTACCAGATGAAGCTTAATCTAGCAAAATGCGTCTTCGGAGTACCTGCATGCAAGCTTCCGGGCTTCATTGTTTCTCAAAGAGGAATTAAAGTTAACCTGGAAAAGATAAAGGCGATTCAGAACATCGAGAGGCCGACTTGTCTGAAGGACATACAGCGGCTTACGGGTTCCGCCGCGGCTGTTAGCCGATTCTCATTAGCCGGCTTGGTGACAAAGCATTTCCCTTATACAAGCTCCTCAAAAAGTCGGACAATTTTGTTTGGACAGAGGAAGCAGAGGCTGCTTTGGCACATCTGAAGTATACATTGACACATGCTCCAATCCTGGCAGCTCCAAAGGAAAGAGAGCCGCTTCTACTCTACATCTCGGCCACCAATTTCGTGATAAGTGCCGTCATTGTAGTTGAACGCCTGGAGGAAGGGAAACAATGGCCGGATCAGCGCCCTGTCTATTTCATTAGTGAGGTGTTCTTAGATTCGAAGCAGCGCTACCCTCACTACCAGAAGTTAGCCTACGGTGTATTCTTTGCCGCCAGGAAGCTACGACATTACTTCCATGATCACACAATCACGGTGGTTAGCAAAGCTCCATTGAAGGATATCATCAACAATGCCGACGCAACGGGCCGAGTCGCCAAATGGGGCATTGAGTTAGCAGCTTTTGACATCCAGTACAAGCCGAGAACCGCCATCAAATCTCAAGTCTTAGCCGACTTTGTTGCAGACTGGACAGAGGCGATGGAGAACACACCTTTGCCGGATTCTCAGTACTGGATAATGCATTTTGATGGCTCAAAGATGAAGGAGGGCTCGGGGGCTGGAGTAGTGCTAAAGTCGCCTAAGGGTGACAAGCTCAGTTATGTCCTCCGAATTCACTTCAACGCTACCAACAACGTAGCAGAGTATGAGGCTCTCCTCCATGGCCTTCATATGGCTAAGGAGTTGGGAGTGAAACGCATCCTATATTATGGCGACTCGGATTTTGTGGTACAGCAGCTTGATGGATGCTGGGACACGAAAAGTCCCACAATGACGGAGTACAGGCGAACAGTCGATGAATTCGGCAGATGTTTTGCCGGCTTACAAGTGTGGCATATCTCCCGAGATGACAATGAAGCTGCTGACGCCTTAGCCAGGATAGGTTCCAGGAAGAAGGAGGTACCTCCAGACGTATTTCTCCATCATCTGCATAAGCCGTCCATCAAAGGCGGCGACGAAGACTACCCCTTGTCGGCAGAATCAGTTCATGTATGCCTGGTAACTCCAGATTGGACCACGCCATACATTGATTTTCTGATGAACAAAAAACTGCCGAAGGACGATGAAGTGTTGAGCCGCCAAATTGAGCGCCGAGCAAAGGCATACACAATCATTGACAGACAACTTTACAAGCGGAGCACATCCGGCATCTTCCAAAGATGCGTCTCTCCAGAAGAAGGGCGGCAAATCCTTGAGGAAATCCACTCCGGCGAGTGTGGGCATCACGTGGCGGCAAAGGCGTTGGTCGCTAAGGCGTTTCGGCACGGTTTCTTCTGGCTGACGGCTAAGGAGGATGCTATCAACATCGTCAAAACTTGTGAAGGATGTCAGCGCTACGCAAAGCAGGCTCACTTGCCAGCACAGGAGCTCCGGACGATCCCTATAACTTGGCCGTTCGCGGTCTGGGGGCTCGACATGGTGGGACCTTTCAAGACTGCAAGGGGAGGCTTAACTCATCTGCTGGTGGCGGTCGACAAATTCACAAAGTGGGTGGAGGCAAAGCCCATCAAGAAACTCGACAGAGCTACAGCTACAAAGTTCATCGTCGAGATAACAACTCGGTTCGGCATACCGCATAGCATCATCACTGATAATGGCACAAATTTTGTCGTCGGTGAGCTATCGAAGTTTTGCAGCCGATCAAAAATCCGGCTCGACGTGGCATCGGTGGCACATCCGCAGTCCAATGGACAGGTAGAGCGTACTAATGGCATTATTCTGCAGGGTATTAAGCCGAGGCTTGAAACCCCATTGCATCGAGAAGCCGGCGCTTGGGTTGATAAATTGCCGGCAGTCTTATGGAGTATTCGTGCTACCACAAACAGATCGACCGGCTTCACCCCTTTCTTCCTTGTTTATGGAGCAGAAGCAGTACTGCCAACCGACATGATCCACGATTCACCTCGAGTTGCAGCCTACGTCGAAGAAGACGCAGAAGAAGCACGTCAAGACGGCTTAGATATCCTCGAAGAAGAAAGAGAGTTAGCTCTCCAACGATCCGCCATCTATCAGCAAGATCTACGTCGCTATCAAAGCCGTAGAGTGCGGAATCGATCTTTTCGAGAAGGCGACTTAGTGCTTCGGCTTGTACAAAAAGGCAGCACAAGTTATCCCCTCCATGGGAAGGACCTTTCGTTATCAGTAAAGCTCTGAAAAATGGGTCATACTATCTCCTCGACTTAAGGCATTCAAAGAAAGATCCCAGGAAGAAAGGTCGCAAGAGGAAAAGGCATGTAGATGACGTCTTAGATGAGACGAAACGTCTGTGGAATATCACTCAGCTACATCCCTTTTACACTTGTAACCATTACATTGTAACCATGTCAATGTGATCATGAAATAAAAATTGGTTTCTCTCATGTGAAATTCGAGAATCTGTACCATCCTTTATTTCCCAATGATCTTATTGTTATTTTTCTGTTTACCCGAAATTGCCTGTGTTGCTTGTTGGTAAACTATCTTTCATGTTGAATCCGCCTTAAGGTGATGAAAAACAATATTTTGCCAAAAATTATGTTTTTTCTGATAGCTTTTTGCGCCGGGTTGCTTCAAAGCGTTTCGGCACCGAAAGGCGGCACTTGTTCTGGGTCTAAACAGATTGGTCCTACGTACCCTGTTACTCAGCAAGTTTGCTTCGCAATAGGTTTGCCGGCACTTAAAGGCTAAGGTGTCAAGGCCAGAATAGACTGATGGCATAAAAATTGCAAGTTTGCAACTAAAAAAGCTGACTTAAATACAACAAAAGATTTAGTTGTTTATACAGACATGCATAATGTTTGGACGACTTTACATCAAATGTTACATTTTCAGGGATGACCGGCTCAAAGAGCAAATTCGGCTCATGCAGACTTGTTCGCCTCTTCGCCGTCGTCATCGGACTGGACGGGAGTCGGCGGGCACATCACCTCCTTGAAAATGGTGGTAAGGGAGACCATCTTTGCAACCTTGCTGGCATAGCCGGAGACGGAGTGCAGGATCTTCTTCTGGTCTTTCTCATCCAATGGAGTGCCGTCCTCTTTCTCAAGAGGAAAGCCGACCGCGACGCGCCAAGCCTCCGCTTCCGGATAGTGTGCCATCATTAGGCCCAGGGCTGTCTTTGCGCCTCCTCATGCACTAGAGCGAAATCAAATGACGAAGTTGCTTCGTCCAGTTTAGCCGGCAGGCTCGCAAGATCTGTCAGTGGCTCGGGGTTGCCGGGAAAGAATTTCTCAACAAACTTCTTTCCTGAAGAAAGAATCTTCGGGAGGAGTTCCCCTACCTCCAAAATCCGGTCAAGCCGGTTCTCCGCTGGCAGCTCATGGTCGTAACCCGCCGGAGCTGGAAAAGCGAAGTTCAATTATAAAATGGCTAAGACAGAAAGTAATGAGTGTGGGTTTTTAAACGAAACTTACTCAGAAGCTGGTCGTCTATAGCCACCGACTCATCGAGGCATTTGTCAAGCCAATCCTGGACTTCACGGAGCACATCCTTGTGCTTCTGCTTCTCTGTTTCCAGGGCTTGTTCGTCTTTGGCGAGGATCTTCTTGGCCGTCTCTAGCTCCGCCGTCATTGACTGATTAAGCTTATTCATCTCAATGTTTTCGTCGCGGAGCCGGTCGAGGCTGCCTGCGCTCTCGGCAAACTCCTTGGCCTTGATGATGGCGTCTGCAAGACAAAATGTCAGCAGTATAAAGATAAGCCTGTTATAAAAAGTTAAGGTTTCGGCATTCATACCTTGGTATGCGACGCGATCCGCCTCAAAGCCGGCGATGATGGCGTCCTTGTTCGCCAGCTCCGTTTTAGCCGGCGCATCTCCTGATTTCGCACACCCAAAAAGTTGATGGTTTCAGCACCAATTTTGCGATGGATCTGCGTAAGGAGGTGCTAAAAGCCTAAAGCTATATTGACGAGCAAGACTGGCTACAGGATGACATTTCATCGCTAGGGGGCTAAGCATATGCATACGCATTAACTTGGACCACTATGTCGGCTAGTTTGTAAAACTTAACCCGGCATAGTGCTCGGGGCTACTGGGGAAGTTATTTACTTGGTAATGCTCGTGGAGAAGGGTCATGCCAGCCTCAAAGCTGTCAACAAAGTAGTTTTGCTGATTTTCAAGGATTTCTATGACATCAAAGGTGTCACAGGATTTGGTTTCGTCCGGCTCATCGTCCCGGACGGTTGTTCCTTTCTTTCGGGGCAACCGAGGAGCACGCATGAATCTGCTCATGAACTCCGGCTTGATGCGCCCCTCGTCGTCGAAAGCCTCCGCCTTAATCGGAGGAAAAGTCGGGGCATCATTAGCCGGAGCTTCAGCCCTTGGCGGAAAGGAAGGTTCTGTTCCCTTCCCCGTCATCTCCGTCCATTGGGTGGGAGGTATAATCCCGGCTCTCCCGAGAGTCGGACCTGCCGCCATGGCACGGGTGGAGTTCTCCTCCACTAGTGTCGGCTTCGAAGCCGAAGGAGTGCTGGGAGGAATAGCGGGAGAGGCCTTCTTCCGCGTGGCACACACCTTTTGCTTCAAAGGTGCGCCCTTCTTTATCCTGCAAAGACAAAGGAATAAGAATAGAAAATCCGGCAATACAGCAGAGCAAAGAAGAGATGTTTTAGCCGACTTACTTCTTGCTGGGAATGTTAAGCCCAGCAAGGGCGTCATCATCTTCGGATGACTTGGTGCTAATCGTGAGTGATTGGCTCTTCCTCTTCCGGCTCTCTACAGAAGCCGAAGAAAAGGAGATGGGCCGCTTGGCCGCCTGATGCATGTAAAATGCATACATGAACTTTGCATTATAATACTCATATTTCAATCATATAAGGGTTATATCGTTGTTTTATAAGGATTTTGGAAAGATTTCACAGTTTTCCTATTTTTCTAGAATTAACCCTGCACTGGCAGAAAACCCTATTTTCTATATTTTTATGTTTCAGAGACCCAAACGAAGTCCAAATGACCTAATATTTTGCGGGGATCATTTTGTTTTGAAGGAACAAAGCGTAGGAGCGAAGGAAGCGAACAAACGGAGAACCGAGGGCCAAAAGAGGTGGGCCCACACGGCCAGATTCCTTGGCCGCGTGGGACCCCCCATCTTGGGCCTCGTGGCTCCGATGCCGTCCGTTTTCGTCTCTGTGGCTTCGTCTTGACCTAAAACTGACTATAAAAATAGTCCCCCGTCGGCATTCGCGGGGAGGCGGCGGAGAAACACAAAACCAAGAAACATGAGACAGAAGGCTGCCGCCAGAGAAGATCGGAGGGGGGGAAACGCCGCCGGAATCACCTCCGGAAGGCTCCTCCATCCCCCTCCGGAGTCTCCATCAACACCATCGTCAAGACCAGCACCATCTCCATCACCATCTTTGTGATCCACTTCATCCCCCTCATAGTTTGCGATAGTTCGAACCCTACCTATTGTCTAAGCACTATTCTACATGTTTGTGAATTGCTACTTGTCATTGTTTTGTGGGGAGATTATATTTTTAGATTGTGTTGTATCACTTATACCATTGAATCATATCACATCTTCGCGTTGTGAGTAGTTCTCTCATGTTCCTGGGGGCATAGGATGGATTGGCAATAATTTTCACTTAACTTGTGTTGAGTATTTGGTCAAGTTTTTTATCTTTTATGATTATCTTGATGTACAATGTATGAAGTGCACCATATATTGAGTAATGCATGAAGGTGCTATCACACTAGTGTGATGGAATGGGTAGGACCTAGGAGGACACGTAAACCTTGGTCTAATACATGAAGTTACATTAGGAGGGGATTTATATCGGGGACCTTAAAGTGTAATGCTATGGTGGGACTTTATGTCTTAATAATTCTTGTGCAGTCATTTACTTGGCCACATGATCCATCATAAGGGGTTTAGTTTATTTATTTAACTACACCTAATTATGGCTCCGTCCAAAGAAGATTAAAACTTGACAAAATGTTTACCTTGTTGTTCTAGAAATATTTATGCCATGAAATCCATGTAGCCCTTGGGAATGTTTTCCACCTATAAGAAACACACCACTCAAGCTTGTCCTCTTGCTGCATAGAGGATTGGGCTTTCTCTCTTTGAGAGCTTTCACTTGTCATATTTTATTTTCAGCTTGCATCATTTAATCATTTTAGTTTGTCTAGTGCATAGATAATAAGAGAAGTGACACTCTTATTTGAGAGGATAAATACTTATACCTTCTACTCCTCGTGGGATCGATACTAATACTTACAGATCACAGATTTCGACGATCCCTTATACTTGTGGGTATGAAGACGTTTTCTGGCGCCGTTGCCGGGGAGTCTAGCGCTTAAGTTTTTATTCTTGTTTGCACTAGATATTTATTTTCAGTTCTGCTTTTCTTTTTGTTTGTTTTACATCTTGCAATCATCTAAGCTTGGGGAGGTTTTCCTCTTTAACTTGTTTGGTTGTGAGTTTTTCTTATATTTACTTTCAGTTTTCATTTAGTTTAGTTTTATTTTCAGTTATATATATCAAAACACAAAAAAAAGATGGAGAAACTTTCTGGAATGTCTATGCCTAATGGTTATGTTAAAAATGTGGAATCCTACATTGAATATGAATCAACCGAAGAGGGATCAAGAATGCGTAAATTGCTTGAAGCTCTTCACAAAATGGCTATTCAGTTTTGTGAATTACATGATGTAACTTATTGCAATAGAAGAGCTGTTAAACATTCCCACTATCAATGTAAGTATAATATTGATCCTATAATTGCTTGTTATTGTGAATATAAATTTTCATGCCCTGGTATAAAACAAGTTGAGAAATATATTGCTTATGTTGGAGCCCATGAGATAGACTCTCTTATTGATAAATTTCTTACAACTAGTCATGAAGCTCGTGTAATGAAAGTACAAATTTCTATTATCTCCAACTTTGCAAAAAAGAATTTGGTGACAATGTTCATGTTAAAGAAAGAATTCTTGCTTCCATGGAAAGTACTAATATTTTGCAGGAAGAGGATGATGAAAACATAAGCTTGGAAGAAGAAGAATGTGAAGAGGAGGATAAAAACCTAAGCTTGGGGATGCCCGTGCAACCCCAAGAAGATGATGAAAATGATGAACAACTAGAGAATGAAGAGAGGAAACTTCCACCTTCACCACCTATGGATGAGGGTAACACTAAAGACTTTATTGATGATAAACTTTACTTTTATGGTTCTGATGATGAGGAGGACTATCAACCTATACCTAATGATAACATTATTGAAATAATTTTGATGATGATGAGGAGTATGGTTTAGACATGTTTTATGATAGTACTCTAGATGATGGTCCTATTTTGCTTGATAATCCTCCATGTTTAGAACTTGTTACTAAATTATGTGAGGATAAAAATGATATATTTGTTGCTTATGACAACACTCTTACTTATGAGAGTCCTACTTTATTTTGAATTCTCCTATTCACACCATGGAGGAGAAGCTTTTATATGTTGAAAAGTACATATGTGGGCTGAATTATCTTGCACTAATAACCATTCCACCCGCAACCATCATGTTTATGATGTTTCTTCAATTATTTTGAGAGAGGAAAACATGCTAATATCTTACATGATAGTTTTAATAATCCTTTATATGTTCCTAAGTTTGCAAAGTTGCACCAATCTAATAGTTGTTTTATCAAATTTGGTTCCACTACTTGTAACTATTATGAGAGGGGAAAACATGGTTCTAAACATTTCAATATTATTACGTTTCCTCTCTTTAAGTTCAAAGTCTTGAAATTGCTCTCGTTTTATCTTCCTATGCTACCTGCTTTGTGTTTCAATGATTTATTTCTTACAAGATCCCAATGCATAGGAAGTGGGTTAGACTTAAATGAGTTTCATATTTTTCTCTTGATGCTCTCTTTTGCATTTCAATTCTTATTCCTATGTGAGCATCATTAAAACTATCATGCCTAGCTATATGGCTATAAAGAAAGGCTTTACGGGAGGCAACACGGTTGTTTTTATTTTTGATTTTCTTTGTGTCCTCTTGCTGTAACAAGAGATTTAGTTTTTAGTTTTTTTCTGGAATTTTAATGAAGTGCCAAGTTTTACCCATTTTGGATTGAAAAAGTTGCTTATTGTATTCGGAGATTTTATTCCAGCACGAATCTGTGCATGGTATGATTTTTCACTCCTATTATGTAACTCCAAATGAGCTGATATTTTAACTGTAGTTGCAAATTTTCATACTCTGTAAGAGTGAATTGTTTCATAATTTTTTGACATATTTAAGTAGGGTATAAAATGCGTTTTTCTGCTGCTATTTTTCTGTACAGATTCTGTCCTATTTGTTTGATGCATTCTTTGAACTTTTAACCTGAATCTTTTTTATCCAATTGAGTTTATAAGTAGGCATACAACATTATACACTTTCTAGACATTCATATAAATTTTGTTTAAGGATTTTATGCAGCAAGCAATTCATTTGTCTATCACTACTAATGTCACCCTACAGAAAAGAGATGGGAGAAAATTTGTGTTGAAGTTTTTTCACAGTGATTAGAGGCAGGAGATGCACCAAGAGCTATCAAAGGATGGTGAAGACCATAAGCTTGGGGATGTTAAGACAACCCCACTGGACCAATACACTCTCGGTTTGCACACGTCTAACTTCTTTTTTCCGATCAATGCACTTTATCGCATAAACTTGGAGCGTCTTTTATTTACTTTTTATTTGGTTTTATTTTTGTTTGTCTTGAGACCACCGCTATCATTTTATATGAGAGAGCTACTGGAATTTGGGTTGAATTAAGTTGGATGCTATTAAAAAGATTGGGAAAGGGATGTTTGAGTTGATTCAAAAAGATACATATAGTTGCATGATTCATGTGCTTTTTAATGAGTGTTAATTTGCAAGTGTTTTATCAAGAGCTATCTCTTATTCATGTTTTGATGCTGAATGCTACTTTACTTTGTTTAACATGGATTGGTTAGTTCTATGGACACTTATACATGCATTTAGACAGTCAACTTTCTCCCTCTTGCTAGCCCAAAAATTCCAACAAGCAAAAACTTGTTTCCAACACCTTCAACCAAAGTTTTTCCAGTGGGTCCACCATATCTACCTATTAGCTTTATGCTATTCCGAGTATGTTTATCATGTACTTTGTATTATCTATACCTCTGAATTAAAATGTTTATGTTATTGATTGTTATGGGAAAAGTTGGCTAAAAAGCTCTCACGAACTTGATGCACACTTTACTTTTATTGCACTTAATAAACGTGAACCATTGTGATTAAAATTATGAAGTTGTGAGCTTGACAAGAGTCTTGGTTGGGTGTTAGCACATATGTGCTGTCACATGGCAAGCTTTCAACATGTTCTTAATTATATTTAGTTGATATCATGTACTTTTGTTTATGGATGCCTATCATAGTGCCAAATAAATGTGGAAACTAAGTAAGTTTAAGTAGTTTGTACAAATGGCTAGAGAGACACCTGGGCCGCTAATCTAAGCCATGCATCATTCATGGAGGAAATTTACTTACATGCTATTGTGAACCTTCAGTGATGCACCTCATAATAAAAAGCTATATCAATAGTAAATAAAAAGGGTGTTGAGATTGTTCATTATATTTTTTTGTCTTGTCATTTTGACATGGGCTTGTTCCATGTCCTGGGACAAGAGGTACCCCAGTTAACCCTCTTGAGGACGCTATTTTACAATGACTTTAACTTGAACTTGCTTGGTAGCCCAAATTGAGTAACACCACGGTGTAGGTACTCAGTATTCACGGGGCATGAAGCTTTCAACCCATACTTTGTCAAGCACACTACTCATATTTGCTTTCACTTTAAACTTTAACCATTCAAGATGTTATGATAGGGGTAATGAGAGCTTCACACCAATGAATACCACATTGCAAACATTAACTTAAGTAGAAGCATTTGGAAGTTAGATGAAACTTATTCATGTTTTACCTCTACTCAGTTATATATCTTTCCAAAGTGTCCACCTTTTATATTCAGATTTACAAGAGTACTCTATGACCATCATAGGATGTTTTTACTTTTCATTATGCATACATTTGGTCCATAGTACTTTCTTCTATGTTGCACTTTGTGAATTATCATTGAACATCCTTACATTGAATATTTAATATCACTTCATAATCTATCTTGCATATTGCTACTCCTTTGAAGAATGAATCATTTGACTTTATGTAGCAATAGTAATCATCTTTGATATCCATGATAGTATTAAAATGCAAAGTTCATGTTGGTTTTATCACCTTTATACTCGAGGACGATATAGGTTAAGCTTGGGGATGCTGATGCATGTAAAATGCATACATGAACTTTGCATTATAATACTCATATTTCAATCATATTTGCATCATATAAGGGTTATATCGTTGTTTTATAAGGATTTTGGGAAGATTTCACAGTTTTCATATTTTCTGGAATTAACCCTGCACTGGCAGAAAACCCTATTTTCTATATTTTTATGTTTCAGGGACCCAAACGACGTCCAAATGACCTAATATTTTGTGGGGATCATTTTTTTGGAAGGAACAAAGCGTAGGAGCGAAGGAAGCGAACAAACGGAAACCCGAGGGCCAAAGAGGTGGGCCCACTTGGCCAGGAACCCCCCATCTTGGGCCTCATGGCTCCGATGTCGTCCGTTTTCGTCTCCGTGGCTTCGTCTTGACCTAAAACCGACTATAAAAATAGTCCCCCGACGACTTTAGCGGGGAGGCGGCGGAGAAACACAAAACCAAGAAACAGGAGACAGAAGGCTACCGCCGGAGAAGATCGGAGGGGGGGAAATGCTGCCGGAATCACCTCCGGAAGGCTCCTCCATCCCCCCTCCGGAGTCTCCGTCAACACCACCGTCAAGACTAGCACATCTCCATCACATCTTCGTGATCCACTTCATCCCCCTCATAGTTTGCGATAGTTCAAACCCTAGCTATTGGCTAAGTACTATTCGACATGTTTGTGAATTGCTACTTGTCATTGTTTTGTGGGGAGATTATATTTTCAGATTGTGTTGTATCACTTATACCATTGAATCATATCATGTCTTCGCGTTGTGAGTAGTTCTCTCATGTTCCTGGGGCATAGGATGGATTGGCAATAATTTTCACTTAACTTGTGTTGAGTATTTGGTCAAGTTTTTATCTTTTATGATTGTCTTGATGTACAATGTATGAAGTGCACCATATATTGAGTAATGCATGAAGGTGCTATCACACTAGTGTGATGGAATGGGTAGGACCTAGGAGGACACGTAACCTTGGTCTGATACATGAAGTTACATTAGGAGGGGATTTATATCGGAGACCTTAGAGTGTAATGCTATGGTGGGACTTTATGTCTTAATAATTCTTGTGCAGTCATTTACTTGGCCACATGATCCATCATAAGGGTTTTAGTTTATTTATTAACTACACCTAATTATGGCTCCATCCAAAGAAGATTAAACATGGCAAAATGTTTACCTTGTTGTTATAGAAATATTTATGCCATGAAATCCATGTAGCCCTTGGGAACGTTTTCCACCTATAAGAAACACACCACTCAAGCTTGTCCTCTTGCTGCATAGAGGATTGGGCTTTCTCTCTTTGAGAGCTTTCACTTGTCATATTTTATTTTCATCTTTTTACTTTATTGCAAACTCTACACCAAAAACCCAAAATCACTTGCATCATTTAATCATTTTAGTTTGTCTAGTGCATAGATAATAAGAGAAGTGACACTCTTATTTGAGAGGATAAATACTTATACCTTCTACTCCTCGTGGGATCGATAGTAATACTTACACATCGAAGATTTCAACAATCCCCTATACTTGTGGGTAGCACCGCTTTGCTGGACGAGGATGTGCCACGAGGACGAGCGGTGGAGACTCCGGGAATCTGACAAATATTACATGTTAGTCAGTTAAAGGCAAAGACGAATCCCTGAAAGAATTGAACTTTGGTCCGACAAAGTACCTTTGGGGGAGGGTTGGCCACCGTAAACATTGGCAGCGATTCTTCGTATTGCCGGCCTTTGTTAGGCCAGGCTTTGATGAGCTTGTTGAAGCGAGCCTCAAAGAGGTCTTGCTCCAGGTCCTTCTCACTGATCCGCATAGGATCAGAGTTGTCCGTGTACTCGCACAAGAGGCGAGCACGATGTTGGAGGGGCTGGATCCGTCTCTTCATCCAGCAGATTATCGTGTCCTCCCCCGTTAGGGGAGGAGAGCCGGAGGTCAACTCCGTGATCCTTGCCTTAATGGCGGCAAGGTCAGCCGGCATCTTCGCTGCTGGTTTCTTCTTCCATGAGGGCAGGGGCGTGCCGGCCCTATCTTCAAAGGCGGCCAGTCCACATTGTTGCAGTAAAAGAAGGTGGACGCCCACCCCTTTGTTGAATCCACGATCGGCACACCTGAGGGTACCAATCTATATCCCGGCGAGAGTTGAAGCTGATGGAGCCGGCAACTAACAGTTCTTTGTTGACTGTCTGCCTCTTGACTCCGAAGCAATACTGGAAAAAGTCTAACCTAGGAGCTAATCCTAAGTAGCCTTCAAACAATGCTACGAAGCCGGATATATACAGGAGGCTATTGGGGGTGATGTTATGAAGCTGGAGACCATAATGGTCCAAAATCTCAATCAGAAATGCCGAGGGTGGCAAAGAGAACCCCCTGGCAATGTGGGAAGAGAGAAGTACCCGCTCATCCTTGATGGGAGTCGGAGCCGGGTCGCCGAAGGCGGATCGCCAAGACGGTGCAGACTCGAAAGATGGAGGGATGGCTCCGTCAGCCACCAGCCGCCATTCCCATCAGTTCGCCATCATCCACACCTGAGAAAGCCCAGTTGTGGGTAGGGTTGCTGGCGGCGCCTTGATTTTCGCCGGCTTCCTCCTCTTCTTCTTCCTCGGTGGCCCGCGCTTCCTCAGCTGCATTGGCGGTGGTTGCAGAAGCCGAAGCTGTAGAGGCAGCGGCTTCAGCTACGGCTTTGGCAAGGGCAACCTCATCGCGTATAGAGGTTGTGACAGAGGAGGAATCCGCCGGACCAGAGGAAGAGGGCAAAGGAGCGGCGGAAGGAGCGGAGCCGGCGGCGGCGGAAACTGAACCTCCCATCGGCGGCGCTGTGTCGAGAGGCGTCGCGTCGATGATGGGGGAGCTCGGAGCACTAGACGCCATGGAACTCGAGAGTTGTAACGCCCCGACCTCAGAACTATACAGTGAAGCTTTGTGCAACAGACATAGCTATCCCGTATAGTAGAGAGATCAAGGCTGATGGAACAACTGGCACATTGCATGACTCTACGACACAAATCATATAGCAACTCATATAATGAGAAGATTACAAATATTACACATCAAAAGGTCACAGACCATCAGTTCATCAAGCGGAAGCGGGTAGTGTTGTCTAACAACAAGAGGCAAATATATGGCCTAAGAGGCCTACGATAAATATCATCCAAGCCAGCTTGTTCCACGGTCCCAAGCTGCCACCTGGGAACCCCAAACTACTCGTCGACATCCACGAAGAACCCACCTAGCTGCTCGTTGTAATCCTCCTCTGAAATTCAAATGTCGAGGCAACAAAGAGAGACTGAGTACGACGTACTCGCAAGTTTAGTAGGGCGATATAGGCCCGATGCTGACGGAGGCTCTAAAGCTGTATAAAGTGACTATTTTGCATAAAGCTAGATTTTTCTTTTAAAAGATGGAAAAGACCCATGGCAGCGACTACTCAGAAGGTTTTCAAAAAGGGATAAGAGGGTAACATTTTATCTTCGGTTCTCATCGAACCTACTTGTAGCCAAACCACTCATCTCCACCAAAGGCACTTCCCCGAATTCCCCTTGAGGGAATGAACCTTTATCACTCGTTGGTTATGCAACCTTTAGCTGCCATATCAATTAGGTTAAGGTTCTCTATGATCCCGTAAATTCATTCCCAAGGCGTCCATAACCGTGGACACGGCTTTTCGAAAAGATTTAACCCTGCAGGGGTGTACTATGTGAAAGTCGCCAGGTTCCCGAGGGACCTCCCAGCTTCTTATCCATTGGTACCGTCCGACTCACCTAGGTGGCCCTCTTCCGGGAAAGGCCGGCAAGCGGGCGCGGTTAAACCTTTACCTCGCGTGAGACTATCCAAGAGTCATCTGTGGCCACAGGGCAAGTTTACCCAGCCTATTTCAGCCCCTGCCCCATCGCCACGTCCTAAACACAAATCCTCCGCAACATCTTCTTTTCCACTCACACGCAAATGGAAAACCGAACTAGAGGACCCTTGGATACGCCCGCACAAGTTATTCAGTTAGTAAGGCGCCCATACACCCACCAATGGAAGCACGCTCAAACCTTGAGTCCGAAGACAGGAACTCGCACCTAGGGGCAAGAGTGAGGCAAAACACCATCCCCGATGGCAACTCGCCCAAGCCTTTTAAACCAATTAATTAAGTACCAACAACCACCACCATGTCCGAACATTCCATCACCATTCATCAATATGGAACTTAATCAACGGACATAAATAGCTAACGACTAAGCATGGCTAAGCATGGCTAAGCATATGACAACAAATATATTTTGTATCCGGCCAACACATCAACCTAGGGTTCATAGGTAGGGAGGCATGTGATGGTTCAGGGGATAAACATGCATACATAGGGGACTCTAGCATTGACCAAAAATTCTCATTGGAATCGCATGCAATATTATGGTGGATAAAATAGTTTTAGAAAACATAGGATGCTAAATGCCAAGAAGGTTAGGTTATCTCTTGCCTTGCTGCCCGGGCGCGTAGTACTGCTCGTCGGGGTTGGTAGGGTTAACCTCCACTCCGAAATCTATCGATACCCAAACAATATGGAAAAACAAATAAATAACACGAAAACAAGGTGCAATGCACAATCACATGATGCCATGACAAATTTATGCAAGGTATCATTATTTTAATGTATTTCACAATTTAAATGGGGTTCCATACAATTAAGGTAATTGTTTGGAAACAACCCCACATTTACCTTAGTGGTCACATTGTTTATAAATTACCTCATTATTAAAGAAGTGGATTAAATATGCATGAGCATGGCATGAATGGATAGGGTTTGATAGCATTTGAAGTGTTGATCACTTTGGTATGTCATTTGCAACTTTTGGATCAATATTTATCAAGTTATGAATTTTCTAAATTTCATTCATATTCTGCCATTTCTAGAACTAAAATTCTATAGAAAGCTATTGATGTGTAGAAGACAACCCAATTGGATTTAATTTGATTTGAGTTATTAAACTTCCTGTATAAATGTTTTAACCCAAAAAGTCAATATTCTAGTTTTTGCTACAACTCAAGTTAATTTTATTTAAAATTTAAATACTCTTAGGGATAACTAGTATTGCTTAAATGTGAGCTGACAAAATTGGTTTGACCTCATTTGGATTAATAGAGTATCAGAAACAAACAAGTTTAGGTTTTATACCGTCTGTAGCATTTTGAATATCATTATTTATTTATTAATCTAAATGGGGTGAGACCACTTCAGTGAGTTAGATAATTTCATAAGCTTTCCAGATCATATTCATTTTCTATTTTTAGATTCCTAGATCTCGAGATATTAGTTTTCAAAATCTGGATAAATTTTCTGGCAGAGAAAATCCCTTTTTAAGTTTAACAACTTAACTGATTTGCTAATTTCCTACTGACTTAACCACAAGACCAAATGGAATAAATCCAGTGGCATGGGGTAGACTAGTTGATGTAATTTTGATACCATTTTAGTTTGGTATTTTTGGTTAAACCAAGTTTTAGGAAACATCTCCCAAAGATGGCATAAAATAACCTTTCTGAGTTTTCAGTTAAAACTAACACATTTGTCATTTTTATTTCTAATTGGAGACATGTCCAAAATGAGCATGTCTTGCATCTATGTAAAGATGGCATATTATACTAGCTATATAATTTTAGTTTGCTATTTTTAAGCCTCTGGTTAAATGGGGATTTTCATGGGAAGGTGGCTACCTTCTGTTATTTCATGTGGAGGGGTTATTGCTTAGCCATCTTCCTGAGCTGGTATCTTTTATATAGAATTTATTTTTGGATTCACAACACTTGTTCATGGCAGTACACTATCCATTCTAACATGACATGCCAATACAAACATCTAAATAAATCTAGAGTAATTGCTATGATCAGATCAAAAACCTACGCATTTATCTGTTTTCAGAAGTTTCTGAAAACAGACAGAACATAGCTACTTTGCCTCATGTTTCCATTGAGCTAAACTAATTATTTTGGAAATCTAAGAGTTGCATCTGAATCTATGTAACTTGTTCTTTCTAACCATGCAAAGATTTCAAACTTTGGTGGAGTATATTTCTCAGAAATTGCATGCAAAGGTTACTACTCTATTCTGTTTTCTGGACTTAGCAGTTTCTCAGGAAAAATCAAAACGGGCGGGAACGATCCAGGGCCGTTGATCTCGCGATCGAAGGCCCACGGCCATCTTCTCCAGCCCGACGGGGCAAAGAACAGGGAGAGGGAGAGAGGGCCAGGGGAGGCACCTGCCGGCGGCGAGGGGCTCCGGGGCGGCCTGGGGGCGAGGGAGGGTGGCCTGGGCAACTCCAGGGCGGTGGTGGCGTCGCCGGAGACGCACCACAGCGGCGTCACGGCGTGGTGGCCGAGCAGCTCGAGTGAGCTCTCGGGCAGCTCCTCCGGTGGCTTCTAAGCGAGGGAGAGTGGTTCGGTGGTGTTGTGGTGCTTGCTCTCGGCCGTGGGACTCCTTTTATAGCCGGGGAGAGGCTCAGGGGCGAGAGGATGGTGTGGGGGTCCGGCCATGTCGCGCGGGCGGCACGGGTGCGTGCGGGGGCGGCGTCCTGCGGGGCGAGGGCGGCACGGGCGCGGCGCCAGGGGGTCAAGGGGTGGCGTGGGCGCGTGCTGGTCGGGCTTCTGTCGGCCGGGGTGGTCGCGGTGCAGGCACGCATGCAAGATGTTCGACGCTTGGTCGGCCGGCAGTGCAACGGCGAGTGCGGGCAGGGGGAGGGGCCAGGAGCTATGTGGTCGACTTGGGGTGCCTCTAGGGAGCAAGGGCAAGCTCCAGGACATGGTGGTCTGCTGTTTTGCTGCTGGTTGGTCAAGGTGGCATGGTGGTGGCTATGCCATGCCATGGCTGGTTAGAGCTAGGGTTTAGGGCGTGGGGGTGCTAGGGTTGTGTCCAGCAGGTGTAGGGAGAACAGGGGAAGCTGCTGGACAGAGAGGGGACATCAACTGGCACGCATGGGGGCTGCCCTTTCATATAGGGTAGAGGGCACTATGGGGGACTAATTGCATTTTCCTGCTAAAGAAAAAGAGAGAAAACAATGGTGCAATTGCTAAAATATTTGATTTGGCCACTCAACAAATTATGAACATTTTTTTTATGGAGGCTCATAATATATTAATGAAGCACCCCATATTTTTATTTTTAAAAGTTGAAGGCCTAATTTTGGTTTTAGAATTAAGTATTGGTTGGCACTAATTTGAATTCTCCAATTAAAACATTTGCTTGCCAAAAGTTGGATTTTTACCATTTGTTATAAAAAGTAATTTGGAACTTCCTGGACAAATATGGATTTCAAATTGGATTGTGTTGATTCGATAATATTCATCACCCTCGAAGTAATAGTTAAAGCCAAAGTATTATTTCATGTGAAGCAATTTAACATGGTTGCCATTTTGAATTCTCAATTTTATTCCCTTGCTTGTTAAGAATTTATCCTTTGGCCATTATTTATAAAATTTATCCTTAAGCTTCCTGGACAATTTGGAAACTTAAGAACAATTGGTTTTGCTAGTTTGAGTAAAAGCAATGAGTTTGGAGATCTTAGGGATTTGGATTTGTTCCTATTAATCCTTTCCAACTTGCCTTATTTTACTTTAGCAATTTGATGTATGCCATGATGCAATGTTGCAAAACAAAAAGTGAAAATTTGGCCCATATTTTAGGGTACCAAATCTGGGCTGTTACAAGAGTGCAGTGGAAGAGTTGGAGCTCGGGGGAGATGAGATCTAGAGGAGAAGTGTGCTAGGGTTGAAAATGGTGCGGTGGCTGTGACGAAGACGAGGCGGCCCGCTTTTATAGCGGAAGTGCCGAGATTCGTGCAACGGTCCGGAGCGAGATTTCCGCCACGCGTCATGGGATCAAGCCGTTGTGAGGAAGTTCCTTCCCTCCGACGCCTCGGTTTCAGCGCGGGAAAAACGGAAACTAGCCCCGCATTCAAAGATGCCGCTCCACTCACTCTGCCGGGTCTGACAAACCCGTCAAATCGCCGGACGCGTGTCAATACGCACTCGAGTGTTTTTTCCGACATGATAAGCCGGCACACCGAAGTCGACAAAGCTGTTCGGCACGACTACAAGTTTTTGGAATGCTACAAGTCTAACAACGGATGAAGAATTTCTCGGACGATACATTGCCGAAGGATTGAAGCCAACCGCTGAAGTACTTGAAGCTTTCCGGGGGCTACTGTTGGGGATATGCCGAACAGGTACCAACATGGACGTGACTAAAGCCAGCGTACCAGGGTGGCCCATAGTGGTGGTAAGCCGAAATCCGGCTTACCGGGCGGCCCAGTACGATGAAGCGCAGGAGGCCCATCCGGCTAAGGGAAGGTTCCAGAAGGCGGCCTGCATTGTAGTTGACTTAGCTCTCAAGGAAAGGCCCAAGCCGGATTAGAGTAGAACTCTGTAACTTAGTCGGTTAGGTTGCTTCCTGTAAGCCCTAGGTCCGGATGCCTTTATAAGCCGGCCTAAGGGACGCCTCAGGGCACGCTCTAACTTTCATTGTAATCGGTGCATATTGCCTTATAGTGAATTATAGCAGCACGTAGGGTTTCGCTACCGTTGCTAGATCCGAAGCTAGGTAAACTCGTGCTCATCCCGTCACCGGAATTGCCTACATCTCCTATACCCACCTCTCTACCTAGCTTGATGGCACCCCTATCGCAGCTAGATTCGACAATACCACGACATAATACACCGAAGGGATGCCGGAGGGGGGCCACATGGGCCAGGGGCGGGTTCCTGATACGTGTCAAACGTATCTATAGTTTTTGATTGATCCATGCTTGTTTTGTGTCATTGTCATATGTTTTTATTATCTTATTATATCATTTTTAGGAATTTTATTGGACTAACCTATTGACAAAATGCCCAATGCCAGTTCCGTGTTCTTGTCATGTTTTTGTTGCAAAAAGTTACTTCTGAAAATATTCTCGAAATTGGATGAAAATTTACGGAGATTTTTTGTTGAACAAATGAAGACCGGAGCCCGAAGGATAGCCTCGGGGGACCCACACAGGCCAGGGCGACCTCTGGCCGTGGCCCCCCTTGTACCCACGGCTGGGACCCGCCCCTTTCATGTGGGGCACCCCTCGGCCACCTCCGACGCCTATGAAATCATCCCCGACAAAAAAAATCCTAACCCCCAAAGGATTTTCCCAAATACGATACAGAGCTCTGCCACCATCGCCGACAAGTTTTGCGGGTTAGATTGTTCCTGTTCCAGCACCTGCCGGGACGGGGATCGACCCCGTGAGCCATCTTCATCGTCATCGCTGCCTCCGGGATGTGTTGTGACTAGTTCCCCCATTGACTACGGGTCATGGAAGTACCTAGTTGGTATTCTCTCTCCCTTGTGCCTCCATGTTTATGATCTTGTGAGCTGCCTAACATGATCAAGATCGACTATTGTAATGCTATATGATGTGTTTGCTGGGATCCGATGGATTGTGAAGTTATGATCAGATTGTGCATGGTTCTTATATGTTAATTTATGTTCTTGCATGCTCTCCGATTTAATGGTTAATGGAATCCCATCTTAGGGTTTGTTGTATGTTGATAGAACTAATGGTAGGGTTTGCCGGAGTGACAGAAACCTGAAACCCCGAGTTAGTTCTTGAGATGTATGGGATGAAGGAGGACCTTTTATGTTTGTTAATGCTATGGTTGGGTTTTGCGTTAATGAATGTTTAGTATTTGCGGATGCTTGCTAACGTTCCAATCATATAGACGTGTAATCACTAGTTGTGAGAGCGCGTGTGCTATGGCCTCTCCCACTTATTTAAGTTACAGTCATTTTATACCATTAACTATTTAGATCTCCAAGAGAGAGTATTTATGCTAGATGGTGGGTTCATGCCCCCTCTTATGCCTGGCCACGAGTGACAGAAACGACTAAGGACGAGGGTGTGCTGTTGCTGCTAAGGGTAAAACAGTGGTGTTTATGTCTACATGATTATAAATATTGCTTACATCATGCACTTTACTTAATGCAAATGTTTGTTGCTTGCAACTTAATACCGATTGGTGACAGGCTGGATAGCGTTCCCTAGGTGGACTTTTTAGACAAAGGTGCACTTGGACTCAACGGTCTTTGTTATTTGTTGTGATGCTTACATGAATATTACCATGAACACTTTGATATAGCTAGATTAAGTTTGTGTCATAATCTTGTTAATTGCCCAGCTGTAATTTCTTTACCCATTATATGAGTATTTTATCTTATGGAGAGACACCACTAGTGAACCCTTGGGCCCCTGTCCATCTTTCACCATCAGTGCTTCTGTGTTACTTTTACTACTGCTCTCAAATCACTGCTGCTTTCACCCCCTTGTGTTACTTGTGCTTCTCCAGGTGTGGCTGAATTGACGACTCAGCTGCAAAGACCCTTAAGTATTATTAGGCTCCCCTTGTGTCGAATCAATAAATTGGGTTACACTTTCCTCGAAGACTATTGCGATCCTCTATACTTGTGGGATATCAGCCCCAGCCGCGGCCAGAGGTGGGCCCGCGGCCAGGGGTCGCCCCTGCCCCTGGTGGCTCGCCTCCATGCCCCCTTCTGGCTCCATGGCTTGTTTGCCAAAAAATGAATTCTGTATTTTCCTGGAATTTTCTAAGCTTCGCAGGTCAGGTGTCTTGACAAGTACTTTTCCAGCTGATTCCGGACTCTGGCAGATGAATCCCCCATAAATGCAAACATGCAAAATAAGATAAAATAACATAAGTAATGTATCATAACATGAAATATATTGATGAATAAAGATAAATTATGAAGTAGAATAGTGATGCGAAATGGACGTATCAGCTCCCCAAGCTTAGACTCCGCTTGTCCCCAAGAGAAAACTGAGCTCGGTAAACATGACCAAAGGTTTATGGAGTGAAGTGTCGATAATAAATAATAAGAACATGAAGCATCAGTATTTACTTCCTCAACACAAATACATTCAAAACTGCAACCAACTCTCATAAAGCTTCTCGAGAACAAGTGAATCAATAATAACATGTTAAGGTGTACAAAATAGAAACTCATTAAGTAATGGCAACGATGCTTTCAGTTAAGACTTGAGAAACAATTGGACTCATCAAACTCATATTTCAAGAAGGATCCGTTAGATGCTTCAACT
>QRDG01000233.1:309888-333674 GCA_012064385.1 Puccinellia tenuiflora | reverse complement strand
AACTGCCTTAAAGAGCAAATTGGGCGAAATGTCCAAGTCTATGTTGACGATATAGTCATCAAGACCAAGAAAGGCAACGCTCCTTGACGACCTGCGCGAGACCTTCGCCGCGCTCAAGAAATACAGCATCAAGCTCAACCCAACAAAGTGCGTGTTCGGCGTTCCAGTCGGGCAGCTATTAGGGTACCTCGTATCTGCACGTGGTATCAAAGCAAACCCGGAGAAGATACAGGCGCTTCTGAAGATGCCGGAGCCCTCAAAGCTCCGGGAGGTCCAGCAACTCTCCGGACGAATAGCTGCACTCAGTCGATTCATCAGCTGATGAAGAAGGCAGAGCGGTTCGAGTGGACTCCAGAAGCCCAAGCTGCATTCATCGACCTCAAGCGCATGTTATCGACTCCACCAATCCTTGTAGCTCCTCGAGAGAAGGAGCCATTATACCTCCACATAGCCGCCACGAACCGGGTGGTTAGTACAGTGCTGGTGGTCGAGCACGCGGAAGAAGGGAGAGCCCACGGAGTGCAGAGGCATGTATATTACCTCAGCGAGGTCCTGTCTCTCTCCAAGCAAAGGTACCCGCACTACCAGAAGCTTGCTTACGGCGTCTTCATATGTCTTCATGCAAGGTGGCGCATTACTTTCAAGAGCACCCGATCATGGTGGTGAGTGGGGCGCCACTCGCAGACATCCTGAACAACTCCAAGGCAACCGGCAGGGTAGCCAAATGGAGCATCTAATTAGGTCCTCTGGATCTAACATACGAACACCCGACATCGATCAAGGCACAGGTCCTACCAGACTTCACCACCGAGTGGATGGAGATGCAGCTGCCTTCGGTACCTGATACATCAAGCTCCTGGACAATGTACTTCGATGGCTCCAAGAGGAATGAGGGAGCAGGCGCAGGCGTCATCCTCATATCGCCGAAAGGTGACAAGTTGAACTACGTCTTGCAGATGGATTTTGAGAAATCATCCAACAATGAAGCCGAATATGAGGCCCTGATACATGGGATGAAGATGGCCAAGGAGTGTGGCGTTGACCGCCTAATGATCTACGGCGACTCCAACTTGGTTGTACAGCAGACCATGAAGGAGTGCGATGCCGCAACAGACAACATGATGGCATATCGGAACCTGTACAACATCATGGAGGGTAACTTCGATGGTTGCGAACTCCGTCATGTCAGGCGCGCCAGCAACAAAGAGGCGGACACCCTAGCGAACATTGGGTCCATGAAAATTAAAGTACACCCCGGAGTCTTCCTGGAAAATATAAACAAAAGGTCCATCAAGATTGCGTTGCCTACGGCTCCCTCTACACCGGCACCTGGGACCCTCGAGACTGACGCCCTGAGCTCTAAGACATCCGACTCAGCAAAACCCCCAGTCAAAGTTTTCGTCATCGAGCCTATGTGGACGAAGCCATTCCTGGCATACATGCTACATCAAGAGCTTCCAGAAGACACAGTCGAAGCACGGCGTATCACTCACCGTGCCAAAGCATTCACAATAATCAATGGAGAACTTTACAAGCGAAGCATATCGGGCGTCCTCTAGAGGTGCATTGCACCCGAAGACGGCAAGGCTATTCTCCTCGAGATTCACGCCGGCACATGTGGGCATCACGCCAGCAGCCAGGCCTTAGTCGCCAAGGCCCTGCGTGCTGGGTTCTACCAGCCCACGGCACTCCATGACGCCGAGGACATCGTCAGGCGGTGTATCGGCTGCCAGAAGTTCGCCACCAAGCTTCACGCACCTGCTTCAGAGTTAAAGACAACTCCCCTTGCCTGGCCATTCGCCCAGTGGGGACTTGATATGGTAGGACCACTAAGGAAATCTGCCCGTGGTGGACACACCCACCTCCTGGTGGCCGTTGACAAATTTACAAAATGGATAGAGGTTGTGCCGATCACAAACGCAGCAGCCACGACTGCCGTCAATTTCATCAGATCCATCATCTTCCGTTTCGGTGTGCCACACAGCATCAGCACCAATAACGGAACAAACTTTACCGCTAAGGAATTCCAAGACTTCTGCAAAGAGCAAGGCATCATGCTTAATTACACCTCGGTCGCCCACTCACAGTCCAATGGACAGGTAGAAAAAGCGAACGGCCTCGTCTGCAGCGGTGTCAAAAAGCGCATCTTCGTGCCACTCAAGCGCGTGGCGGGTGCCTGGGTGGAGGAGCTACCCTCTGTCATGTGGAGCATGCGCACCACGCCTAACAGATCAACCCAATACACTCCATTCTTCATGGTGTACGGAGCAGAAGTGGTCCTGCCACACGACCTGCGCTTTCATGCACCTTGTGTTGTAGCATACGATGAAGACGACGCCAACGCGGTGCTCGAGGACGATGTCGACTTGCTGGATGAGGCGCGAGACATCGCACTCGGCTGCACGACAACATACTAGCAAAGCCTGCGCAACTATTATAGCTGTCGGCTGCGCACAAGGTCATTTGTGGAGGGTGACCTAGTGCTCCGGCTCAAGCAAAAGAAGGTGCACAAACTCGCCTCCCCATGGGAGGGACCCTTCATCATCGCCAAAGTCATCGGCGGGGAGCGTACCGCCTGACGAATGCAAGAAACGGAGATCTCTCACACAACCCGTGGAACGCTGCACATTTGCGACGCTCCTATGCGTAGCACAACTGACCCTAAGGTTTTTCAGCCACCAACGTAATCGTTGAGACTATGTCTCCTTTAATAAAGTGCAATGTTCCTCTATTTCTGGAATCGTTATGCCGCATAAAAAAGTAATCGCCTTCACGGCACCCGATACTCGAGGGCTGCGTTGTAAAGGCCAAATAAAGCAAACTCCGGAATTAATGGCACCCGATACTCGGGGGCTAGGCTGTTGAGGTCAAGAGAATGGTAACCGCCTTAGCAGCACCCGATACTTGGGGGCTGCGCTGTAAAGGCCATAGTAAAGTAAACTGCGGATGGGAACCCGATACCCGGGGGTTGCACCGCTGAAGCACAACATAATAGATTAAACATACAAAGAGCTAAAGGCTCGACAACAGATTAGGCGCATCCTGCAACTACAAACAAATTATTCATATTCTACAAGTACTTACACAAGGACAGAGCTAATCCTTCGGCTCTGTTTTTGGAACCTGTAAAGTTACATGGTCAAGCTGTAACTCAGTATCATGCTCCATTTTGTCGATCAAACCAATAGCCACGCCCTCTACAGCCCGGTAATAGGTTTCCATCGGCGTAGGCTCACTGTCAGGTCGTGGAGGAACTTCCTCTATCCCTGTCAGGCACATGTACGGGTGTCGTATGCGCACAAACGCCAAGGCATATATTGTGCCACTGACTAGTTGGGCGCGAACAAACTCTCGCGCAGCTTCACCATTGCGGAACCTTGCCATGAGATCACCAAGTCCCTGCGGTTGCTCGTCCAGGGGAAACAGAGCTTTATGTACCCGTGACAGTGTAGATCTGCATGACTGATGGCCTTGAACTTAGCTTAGGTTGAGACTCCAAGAGCAGAGTGTGTAGTATAGGAAAGACGGTTTCCCCACGAGGGGTGACTCGAGGGTTTAATATCGAACTCTCGGGGAATCAGTAGTGAAAGATTTATCTTCTTATCCTTCTCTTGAAAACCTGCAAAACAAAGTAAATTGTTTTGTGCCCTCAACCTCACCAAGTGGTTGTCAAGCACAAGGTGTGAGAATGATATGAAAATATAACAAATGCAAAACAAGAAATAAATATGCAATGATGATAAATAAATATGCAAGGATGGTGGAAACAATGATGGATGATATTTTTGGGTTTTGTATTGTGAATGCAAGATATAAAAGTGTTTTTGTATTTTCGGATTTTTAAATGGCATAAAATGGAAAATGCTTATAAGTTGTTGGAAAGGTGTTTCTTATGATTAAAAATGAACCGGGGTTCATGGTTTCACAAATGCACTCTCTCTTTAATAAAGTGGTAGATAATGAAACACTAGAATTGACATATGAGATTGCAACAAAAAGGTTTCATGACAAGTTACTAATTATATGGGCATCACGTCCTAACATAGAGATATTTTGTTTATTAATCTCTCTTATACTCCACCAAGATGTGAAATAAATCTTAGCACCTCAGTAATTAAGATAAATCAGAGTATAGCTTTAAGTCTTATGACATGAAGTTAAAATAAGAACATGCTAGATCTAGTCATGGAGAAGTGGCAATGGTCACACCCACACCTCCGGTATCATGGTAGTTTTCTTTGTCCCTAGTGAGGCAACAAAGTAAGGTAAAAATACCCAAGTGGGTCGCGGAACTTATCTCACTTTCACCGCACTAGCCACCCCCTCATTACTCCAACTAATGCACATGTTCCCCCACACACACTCTCATAAACATGCTTGATCAAAACAAGTAGACAAGAACGGGGTACATAATATGCATCTAATTTCATAACTGAAACAAAACAATTGCAATCTCAAACATATATTAACTCATAAAGAGATCCACCACAAAGGAATTACATAGATGACCGTAATCATGTTCGGCAGCTCATACGGTGCTAATTAGTGAAGCTCAAGAGAGAGGAGAGATACATAAGTTACTTCCACAAACCCATAGTCCAGGGGTGGACTACTCCCTCTTCATCATGGAGACGGTGGAGATGTCGTTGGGGAGATGGAAACCACGCCGGCAGCGCTCTGCCGAAGTTTTCCCCCTCCAATCTGCAGCTCCAGATCTCTGTTTTGGTGTTTCTGTGTTTTCGGCGGCCTCCCCTCCGAAGGGCGTCGGGGACTATTTTTATAGTCGGTTTTAGGTCAAGACGAAGGTTCTGAAGAAAAGATTGACAGCAACGGAGCCTCGAGGCCCCAGATGGTGGGTCCCACACGGCCAAGGAATCTGGCCGCGTGGGCCACCCTCTTCTAGCCCTCGGGCCTCCATTTGTTCGCTTCCTTCGCTCCTACACTTTGTTCCTTTTAAAAACTAATGCTCGTAAATTTTCAGGTCATTTGGACGTCGTTTGGGTCCCTGAAACATCAAAATATAGAAAATAGGGTTTTCTGCCAGTGCAGGGTTAATTCCAGAAAAATAGGAAAACTGTGAAATCTTCCCAAAATCATTAAAAAACAATGATATAACCCTTATATGATGCAAATATGATTGAAATATGAGTATTATAATGCAAAGTTCATGTATGCATTTTACATGCATCAACATCCCCAAGCTTAACCTATACTCGTCCTCGAGTATAAAGGTGATAAAACCAACATGGACTTTGCATTTTAAGACTATCAATGGATATCAAAGATGATTACTGTCGTGGGGTTGTCACGGCAAGTTCTTCCTCAGGGAAGATGAGTTCTGGGGCCATTGGTGATTGAAGTACGTAGGAACGATTAATCTCGCCAAGGAACATGGATTTACCCAGGTTCGGCCCCTCTGATTAGAGGTAAAGACCTACTTCCTGCTTCTATGTTATTGCTCTTTACTAGATCTCGATTACAAGGACCCGGCTCCCACAACTCAGGAGCTGGCGACTTCTCTCTGGTGGCTAGGGTTTCCTCTAACTTGATTGGGCTTATCTCTACTGGTTGAAGCTTATCGATCTAAGGTCCAGGACCCTGCTTATAAAGGCTGCCGGGTCCCTGGACTTACAGGCTATACCGAGTCACACTAGAACACGAAGTCCTACTCTACGTCTTGGTCTTCCAAGTTAGACTCCGGGTTGTACTTGGACTCCTTCTCGATGGGTCCTTTCTCCATCATGGGCCTTGGCCGGCTTGTCTCCAGCCCAGCCCATGCGACTTGACGCGTGACTCGGCTTTGGCCTTCTTGGTCTTGGCGGGTCTACTTTCCGGGTCCATGGGCCTACCTGTAAAGTATCCCCCCATCAATTACTATTGCTACATAAAGTCAAATGATTCATTCTTCAAAGAAGTAGCAATATGCAAGATAGGTTATAAAGTGATATCAAATATTCAATGTAAGGATGTTCAATGATAATTCACAAAGTGCAACATAGAATAAAGTACTATGGACCAAATGTATGCATAATGAAAAGTAAAAACATCCTATGATGGTCATAGAGTACTCTTGTAAATCTGAATATAAAAGGTGGACACTTTGGAAAGATATATAAATGAGTAGAGGTAAAACATGAATAAGTTTCATCTAACTTCCAAATGCTTCTACTTAAGTTAATGTTTGCAATGTGGTATTCATTGGTGTCAAGCTCTCATTACCCCCATCATAACATCTTGAATGGTTAAAGTTTACAGTGAAAGAAAATATGAGTAATGTGCTTTACAAAGTATGGGTTGAAAGCTTCATGCCCCGTGAATACGAGTACCTACACCATGGTGTTACTCAATTTGGGCTACCAAGCAAGTTCAAGTTAAAGTCATTGTAAAAATAGCGTCATCAAGAGGGTCAACTGGGGTACCTCTTGTCCCAGGACATGGAACAAGCCCATGTCAAAATGACAAGACAAACAAATATAAGTAACAATCTCAACACCCTTTTTATTTACTATTGATATAGCTTTTTATTATGAGGTGCATCACTGAAGGTTCACAATAGTATGTAAGTAAATTTCGACCATGAATGATGCATGGCTTAGATTAGCGGCACAGGTGACTCTCTAGCCATTTGTACAAACTACTTAAACTTACTTAGTTTGCACATTTATTTGGCACTATGATAGGCATCCATAAACAAAAGTACATGATATCAACTAAATATAATTAAGAACATGTTGAAAGCTTGCCATGTGACAGCACATATGGGCTAACCCCCAACCAAGACTCTTGTCAAGCTCACAGCTACATAATTTTAATCACAATGGTTCATGCTTATTAAGTGCAATAAAAGTAAGGTGTGAGAGCTTTTTAACCAACTTTTCCCATAACAATCAATAACATAAGCATTTAAATTCAGAGGTCTAGATAATACAAAGTAACATGATAAACATACTCGGAATAGCATAAATCAAATAGGTAGATATGGTGGACTCACTGGAAAAACATTGATTGAAGGTGTTGGAAAACAAGTTTTTACTTGTTGGAATTTTTGGGCTAGCAAAAGGGAGAAAGTTGACCATCTAAATGCATGCACAAGTGTCCATAGAACTAACCAATCCATGTTAAACAAAGTAAAGTAACATTCAGCATCAAAACATGAATAAGATATAGCTCTTGATAAAACACTTGCAAATTAACACTCATTAAAAAGCACATGAATCATGCAACTATATGTATCTTTTTAAATCAACTCAAACATCCCTTTCCCAATCTTTTTAATAGCATCCAACTTAATTCAACCCACATTTCCAGTAGCTCTCTCATATAAAAATGATAGTTGTGGTCTCAAAACAAAAATCAAACCAAAATAAAAAGCAAATAAAAGACGCTCCAAGTTTATGCGATAAAGTGCATTGATCGAAAAACAGAAGTTAGACGTATGCAAGCCGAGAGTGTATTGGTCCAGTGGGGTTGTCTTCACATCCCCAAGATTATGGTCTTCACCATCCTTGGATAGCTCTTGGTGCATCTCCTCTAATCCCTGTGAAAAAACTTCAAAACACCGTTTCTCCCATTTCTTTTCTGTGAGGTGACATTAGTAGTGATAGACAAATGAATTGCTTGCTGCATAAAATCCTTAAACAAAAATTCATATGAATGTCCAGAAAGTGTATAATGTTGCATGCCTACTTATAAACTCAATTGGATCAAAAAGATTCAAGTTAAAAGTTCAAAGAATGCATCAAACAAAATGGGACAGAATCTGTCCAGAAAAACAGCAGCTGTGAAATGCATTTGTCTACCCAGCTTAAGGATGTCGAAAAATTCTAAAAACATTCATGCATACAGAGGCTGAAAAGCTTCAGTTACAGTAAAAATTACAGCTCTTTATGTGTTACAGAATAGGAATGAAAAATCAAACCATGCACAGATTCGTGCTGGAATAAAATCTCCAAATGCAAATAGCAACTTTTTCAAACCAAAATGGGTAAAACTTGGTACTTTATTAAAAATTCCAGAAAAAAAAACTAAAAACTAAGTCTCTTGTTACAGCAAGAGGACACAAAGAAAATCAAAAATAAAAACAACCGGGTTGCCTCCCGTAAAGCGCTTTCTTTATAGCCATATAGCTAGGCTTCTTACTTGATATTTATGATGGACGAAGCTCATGAGGGAGCTTGAACTTTGGTGTGTCCCTCTTCCTTGGGAAGTGTTCCATGCACTTCTTGTGTGGAAACTGAAACTTCACATTTCCTTCTTTTGAATCAATGATAGCACATGTGGTACGAAGAAAAGGTCTTTCAAGGATAATTGGACTAGAGGTTTTATTCCCCATATCCATGATTAGAAAGTCAACAGGTACAAATGTCATATGCAACTCTACCATAACATCACTTACTTTTCCTAAAGCATGTCTAATGGAATCATCAGCAAGTGCAAGTTCAATAGAGCATTTTTCAAGATTCTTTAATTCAAGAACTTCATATAATTCTTTAGATAAAACAGAGACACTAGATCCTAGATCTAATATAGCATGGTGTGTCTCTTTTCCAATGGTTACTAGTACTTTGGGAATCCATACATCCCCAAGCTTAGGTGGTATCATAGCTTCTTGGTTGTACCTAGCAATCTTTTCTTTTAAAACATGATTAGCAATATACGAACCAAAACCTGCTTGGTTAGAGTTGATGGAAGGATCACTTGCAATTTTTTGTAAGATAGATATTAATTCATGCAAGCTACAATTATCTAAGTCAAGTAGTGGTTCCTTGACTTCACTAAGCATTTTAACTTCCTCAACTTTTCTTTCTAACTCAATTAACAGAAGAGATTCATCATATTTAGTTTCATTAACTTCTTCTTTTAAACCAACAAGTTGAGACATAAATGGCAACAAATATTCAGGATAGTTCAATAATTCATTAAGAGTTTCCTCCAAAGTAAGAGGAACATTTTCAGCAATATTAATAGAGTTCATTCCAACCACAGGTGGTGCTTGTGGTTTCCCTGAGACATACTCAATAAAGTGGCTTGGTTATCAGCTAGTTTTGAAAGGGCTTTGTCTAGTCCTGCAGCTTGGAGTTGTAAGCCTTTAATATCAGAACTAATAGAAGCAACAGACTTATTCAACTCTTGTATCATGGTATTATGACTAGCAACTTGTTCCATAAAAATTTTATTAGCCTCAAAATTATCATTACTTGGTGGCATAGGCTTCCATTTATTATCACTAGTATTAGGATATGGAACAAAAGGACGGTTGTTGGGAACATATGGGGTTTTATTATAAGAATTATAATTGTTGTTACCATACCCGTTATTACCATAGTTCCTAATGAAGTTAACATCAACATTTTCAAGGATTATTACCAACTAGTTCTTGCAAAGGGACATTTTCAATATTTTGTTTATTAATGAAAGCAAGAATAGTGTCCATTTTAGATGACAAATCACTTGTTTCTTCTATGGAGTTTACTTTCTTAGATGGATTAGGTGCTCTTTCAGTATTCCATTGACTATAGTTTTGCAAAATACTTTCTAAGATGTTCTTAGCTTCTACTATAGTTTTTCCCATAAAAGCCCCTCCAGCAGCAGAATCAAGAATATTTCTAGACATGTAATTTAGACCATTGTAGAAAGAGTGTAATATGGTCCATTCGTTGACCCCATGTGATGGACAAGTTCTAAGCATAAGTTTTATCCTGTCCCAAGCCATGGCAACATGTTCATTTTCATTTTGCCTAAAAGAAAGAATATTGTTTCTATTTTGTGAAATTTTAACAGGAGGATAATATTTCTTAATGAAAGCTTCCTTTAGATCATCCCAAGAATTAATACTATCAGTAGGTAGTGAATGCAACCACTCTTTAGCTTTTCCTCTAAGTGAGAAAGGAAATAACTTCAGTTTTAGAATATCACTTTCCACATTTTTAAATTTTTGCATGTCACATATCTCAACAAAATCATGAAGATGCATAGAGGCATCCTCCATAGCACTACCGCCAAATTGTTTCCTAGTTATCAAGTTCAACAAACTGGGACTTACTTCATAACTATCAGCTGTTATCTCAGGTGTGGCAATGGGTCTAGCAATAAATTGATCATTTGGAGTGTTTGTGTAGTCACCCAACTTAGTTCTATCACCCATTTTTGCAAGTTTTTATGTGTTTTTAATTTTTAAATGCAAAACTGAAAATAAAATGACACTAAACAATGCAAACCAAAATAACAAATGCAACACAAAATGCAAAACTGAAAATAAAATATGCAAACCGAAATATAAATATGATATGCAAGACAATAACAAAACAAAATAAAATGCTTTGAAGGTAAAGATGGATAAGATGATGCTCACGTAGGTGCAACCTCCCCAAGCTTAGGTGTTTGCACAAGTTGGTGATGAAGTTGACTTTGTTGTGAGATACTCCTTTGGATAAATCTTTACAACAATGATTCCCCGGCAACGGCGCCAGAAAACGTCTTTGATGGCCTTGAACTTAGCTTAGGTTGAGACTCCAAGCGCAGAGTGTGTAGTATAGGAAAGACGGTTTCCCCACGAGGGGTGACTCGAGGGTTTAATATCAAACTCTCGGGGAATCAGTAGTGAAAGATTTATCTTCTTATCCTTCTCTTGAAAACCTGCAAAACAAAGTAAATTGTTTTGTGCCCTCAACCTCACCAAGTGGTTGTCAAGCACAAGGTGTGAGAATGATATGAAAATATAACAAATGCAAAACAAGAAATAAATATGCAATGATGATAAATAAATATGCAAGGATGGTGGAAACAATGATGGATGATATTTTTGGGTTTTGTATTGTGAATGCAAGATATAAAAGTGTTTTTGTATTTTCGGATTTTTAAATGGAAGAAAATGGAAAATGCTTATAAGTTGTTGGAAAGGTGTTTCTTATGATTAAAAATGGACCGGGGTTCATGGTTTCACAAATGCACTCTCTCTCTCTTTAATAAAGTGGTAGATAATGGAACACTAGAATTGACATATGAGATTGCAACAAAAAGGTTTCATGACAAGTTACTAATTAGATGGGCATCACGTCCTAACATAGAGATCTTTTGTTTATTAATCTCTCTTATACTCTACCAAGATGTGAACTAAATCTTAGCACCTCAGCAATTAAGATAAATCAGAGTATAGCTTTAAGTCTTATGACATGAAGTTAAAATAAGAACATGCTAGATCTAGTCATGGAGAAGTGGCAATGGTCACACCCACACCTCCGGTACCATGGTATTTTTCTTTATCCCTAGTGAGGCAACAAAGTAAGGTAAAAATACCCAAGTGGATCGTGGAACTTCTCTCACTTTCACCGCACTAGCCACCCCCTCATTACTCCAACTAATGCACACGTTCCCCCACACACGCTCTCATAAACATGCTTGATCAAAACAAGTAGACAAGAACGGGGTACATAATATGCATCTACTTTCATAACTGAAACAAAACAATTGCAATCTCAAACATATATTAACTCATAAAGAGATCCACCACAAAGGAATTACATAGATGACCGTAATCATGTTCGGCAGCTCATACGGTGCTAATTAGTGAAGCTCAAGAGAGAGGAGAGATACATAAGTTACTTCCACAAACCCATAGTCCAGGGGTGGACTACTCCCTCTTCATCATGGATACGGTGGAGATGTCGTTGGGGGAGATGGAGACCACACCGGCAGCGCTCTGCCGGAGTTTTCCCCCTCCAATTTGCAGCTCCAGATCTCTGTTTCAGTGTTTCTATGTTTTCGGCAGCCTCCCCTCCGAAGGGCGTTGGGGACTATTTTTATTGTTGGTTTTAGGTCAAGACGAAGGTTCTGGAGAAAAGATCGACGGCAACAGAGCCTCGAGGCCCCAGATGGTGGGTCCCACGCGGCCAAGGAATCTGGCCGCATGGGCCACCCTCTTCTGGCCCTCGGGCCTCCATTTGTTCGCTTCCTTCGCTCCTACGCTTTGTTCCTTCCAAAAACTAATGCTCGTAAATTTTCAGGTCATTTGGACGTCGTCTGGGTCCCTGAAACATCAAAATATAGAAAATAGGGTTTTCTACCAGTGCAGGGTTAATTCCAGTAAAATAGGAAAACTGTGAAATCTTCCCAAAATCATTATAAAACAATGATATAACCCTTTTATGATGCAAATATGATTGAAATATGAGTATTATAATGCAAAGTTCATGTATGCATTTTACATGCATCAATGACCCAACAAAGGAAACCACCTGCTGCACAGCCAGAACACGACCCCGAGCGTTGTCAGACCAGAAGGAGGTGTTGTCCCGTCCTACGACTTCAGCAACACGCCGGAGTCGTCGGCTTCAGCTCGAGCATCCAGTTGAGCACCTACCAAAAGAAGAAAATAACTGAAGACAGATACACGAAGAAACCGACAACGGCTCGGGGGCTTGTGGTAGCTTACATAGCAGATCAGAGTATGCCTTTTCCAACTCTTCAAGCAAGTAAGCCTCTCGCTCGGCGGGACGAGGTTGCTTCGATCGCAAAATGGCTAGGACACCTTGAGTAGCCCGTAAATCCAGCTCCAATCTGGCACATCGTGTCTGTAGCACCGAGTACCGATACCCATCAGGATTGCGGGTGCCAGAGGCAGTGGCAACGGATTCGGAGCCAGGCGCCTGGTTGAGTACAACCCCAGTGGATGGAGGAGCACTGGCAAGGCTAGCCTGCCCATAAAACAAAGCAAGAGGTGTAAGGAAAAGAGGTAAATCAACATCGGAGATGATACCCTCGCCCTAGCTCTCCAAAAGGGCTCGGGGGCTGGATCGAAGAAGTAAAATTCTCAAGCAAAAAGGGCAAACGAAATATCATAAGAGGCTCCTAGGCCAATGTTCATTATAGGTGACAAAAGTAAAAGGGAACAAGTTTTTTACACAAGCTCCGACAAACTACTACGACGTCTATCGACTACTGTGAGCTGGTAGATTTCTTGGCCTTCTCTGCGCGCCTGGCGGCTTGCTTCTCCAGAGTATCTGCCAGCTTCTGCGCCAACTCGTGGACCTCTCGGAAAAGTCGTTGAGGGGCAGCGCCTTGCCATAAGGCCCGTGAGGATGCCCCGACATGGCCTTGTCAAAATCACCATCAAAGCCGTGCCCCAGCAGCATTAGAAGGGTGGTCTGCGAGCCACGTACCGTATGCTCACGATGGAAGTCGGCAATGGTGGAAGCATCCGGGCCAAACAGCTCCGCCGGTTCGTCAAAGGAGGAGGGAGGCTGCGCCTTGGGAATTAAACACGCTACCGTGCAAGCACGTAAGTGCATCTTTCGCCTTTGACAGGAGACCTCCTGTCTGGCCACCGGCACCCTCCAGGGCAACCAGAGCACCCTCCAAGTCTTCCGGATGAGCTTGGCTACTACAGCCCGCAGGAGCGCCCAAATACCCAGGATGGAAAGGGAGATGACAGACTCAACGAAAGAAAAACACAACATCGTAACAAAGGAAGAGGTATGCAACGTTGGCAAACCTGTCAAGGAGTTGGTCACAGCCCCAAGTCAATGAGCGGTCGCCTTCTCGCGTTCCTCAACCTCTTCTCTCGCGGCTCGCGCGGCCTCATCAGCACGCGCATGGGAGTCAGCCTCGGCGGAGTCAAGTTTCCCCTTTAGTTCAGCAGACTGCAGAGTAGCGTCATCCCTCTCACGCTGAGCCTGCGCCAGGGACTCTGTAGGCAGTACATAATAAGGACCAGTACAGCAGAAGAACATGAGTAAAGGAAAAGGGGTTAGTTCACCTTGTAGTTCAGCAGATTGTTGGCTAAACCGAGCAACCTCCGCTTACATGGCGGCGTAGCGACGGCCAATGTCTAGTAGCTCGCGCGTAACTGGCTGTGATAGCACAAGGAGACAATCAGAAGCCTGAACTTGAGTCCATACCCGACTGTGCCTAGTCGCATATGGACTCGGGGGCTACTCCCATCGGGAGCGCTGATGCGCACCCGAGCAAACAAAAACAAAGGACAAAAAGGAAGGACGTGGCTTGAGTCTATACCCGACTAATCCTAGTCGCATATAGACTCAGGGGCTACTCCCATCAGGAGCGCTAACGCGCGCCCGATATTGGAAAGGAAAAATAAACAACTTACGTGTTCGGCTGAAGCTAGCGGAGGAGCGCTGACGATGGTGACAAGATTGTCACCAGGGGCAGCCATTGCAGTAGTGCCCAGCACAACGCCGCGGTTGGGCGATGGCGGCGGAGCCATTGTCCCCTTTAAGCTAGGGTCCGCGCTCTCGCACTCCTCTTCAGGCTTGGCCGCGTCCGATCGAGGAAGTTTCTCACCGGAGGAGTCCCTGACAGAGACACGCGGGTTACTCCAAACACTCACCCTCGTGGTTGCAGAAAAAGAAACAAGAAAGAAAAAAAGCAGACTCACGAGCTCAGTTCAGTCAGGAGGACGTCTGGGTCAAAGAAATCGGAAGATACGCGGGCCCTCTTTGACGGAGGAACCACAGGATCTTGCGTCGGCGCAGTCTCGTCGCCAGCATGAACAGGAGGCGAAGATGAGCCGGAGTCGTCGGCGCCATCACTCTGCTTTGATTTCCACGACAACTTCGAGCTGGCATCACGGAGTTGCTTACGGCGGGCCTCCAGTGTAGCATCATCGCTCTCCACACCTTCTGCCTCATCAGGTGACACAGCGGAGGAGACCGAGATGTCCTGCTCATCAGGATCCACTCGCAGGTCGAGGATTGCAGAGGTTCCCTTACCCTTGGGTAGTGGTGGCAAACTAACGAAGGTGGAGAATCCCTTCAAACAACAACAATCCATCATTCTAGACGAGGCGGCAAAAAACAAAGGTTGGAAACAAGCAGCAAAGCAATGAGATTACCTCAGGCATAGGGTGCTCCATGCTGAAGGGGGTAACGGGTGGATCAAAGACGTGTGGTTCACCAACCTTTAGCATGGTCAGGCCACACACACGGGCTTCGACCTCGCCCGTCGACAACTCATCTGCATATGCGCGTGTCGCATCCGCGGCACCTGCGTACTCATACAGCGGGTGCTCCCGAGCCTGGATAGGGTGCACACGCCTTTTGATAAACGTGGCAATCAAGTGCACTCCCTTCACCTCCTTGCCAGCAGTCTTAAGCAGCACGGACACACGAGACATCAGAGGAGTTGCTTCATTGGCCTCTCCTGCGTCTGGTCGGTGTGACCACGAGTTCTTCTTCTTGACAATGACGCCGGCTCGAAACGGCGGCACTCCATAGCGTTGCGCTTCACGTTGAAAATGCGCTGCCACAAGCCCCAGTGTGGGTGTATCCCTAGGAAACACTCGCACAGGACGATGAAGCACGTGATATGCAAGATGGCATTGGGGGTGAAGTCATGGAGTTGCACGCCATAGGCGTACATCAAACCACGGAAAAATTCATGAACAGGGAATGTGAATCCCCTGTTCACGAAATCAACAAAGCAGACGCGTTCGCCATCTTTGGGACGGGGAGTTACCTCATCGCCAGGAGCCCGTGTCATCATCGTCTCCAGCGACGGCAAATGCCCGTCATGGCGCAGCACCTCCAGCTGGCGCTCGGTCACGGAGGACCGCTGCTAGTCGCCATGGATCTTCTTCAGATCGCCCGTGGTGGTGCCATCAGCGGCGGCCCCCGACGCCTTCTTCCTCCCACTGGTCTTCTTCATCATGGCGAAGTGGGGAGAGGGAATGAGCTCTTTCTATCTTTTGGTTGGAAGGATGGTTGCAGGGCACAAGGAGGAAGACGAGCTCGGACGGTGAGAATGGGGATTTTCCCCCTCTGTCGTGGGGTTGTCACGGCAAGTTCTTCCGCAGGGAAGATGAGTTCTGGGGCCATTGATGACTGAAGTACGCTGGAACGGTTAATCTCGCCAAGGAACAAGGATTTACCCAGGTTCGGCCCCTCTGATTTGAGGTAAAGACCTACTTCCTGCTTCTATGTTATTGCTCTTGATTGTATCTCGATTACAAGGACCCGGCTCCCACAACTTAGGAGCCGGCGACTTCTCTCTGGTGGCTCGGGTTTCTCTACTGGTTGGACCTATCTGGTTTAGCTTATCGATCTAAGGTCCAGGACCCCGCTTATAAAGGCTGCCGGGTCTCTGGACTTACAATTTACACCGAGTCACACTAGAACACGGAGTCCTACTCTACGTCTTGGCCTTCCAAGTTAGGGCTCCGGGTTGTACTTGGACTCCTTCCGGACGGATCCTTTCTCCATCATGGGCCTTGGTCGGCTTGTCTCCAGCCTAGCCCATGCGACTTGATACGTGACTCGGCTTTGGCCTTCTTGGTCTTGGCGGGTCTACTTTCCGGGTCCATGGGCCTACCTATAAAGTATCCCCCCATCAGTAGCCCCCGAATTTATCTTGGACGCAGCTTGGCGGCTTCCTCTGACTTGCTGGTTCGACTCTCTGGGTCGACTCCTCCACTTGAGCCAATGGCTCCAAAGTCGCTTGCTGTTAGCTCCAAGATGAATTCCTGCATAAAAACGTAATACATACATAAAATGAGTCCACTCTTATCCCTTGTTCAAGCCACCACTCCTGCCCTCGTACTATCAGGCCGGGTTCTGGTGTGACTCTTGCAGACAAGGGCCAGATAAATTGCTTTCACTGTCACAGGACTCGTCACTCTGGGACAAGCCGGCTTCTTCCAATTCTGTGACTTTAACTTTTCTGCACTGTGTCCTTTCTATCTGTTTTACCACTGAACTGCTTAATAGCGAAACGTTATCCACAGTTTACTGTGGACCTGCACTGTAACTCTCTTAGGGTTTTACCCTCTCAATAAATACCGAAGGGTTAGGTTTAAAACCTCACTTGCCCCTTCAGCTCAAAACCTCTCCTTTTCTCTTCGCGCCCATCTCTCCCCGCGCCCAGCACGCACCGCCCGCACGCCATGGCTCCCAAGCGCTCAAAGACCACATCGAAGGCCAAGGCAACCACGTCGAGCAGGACGGTGAACATTGCCGCCGCGGCCGCCGGCGCCGCCAAACCCTCCTCCAAGCGATCGATCTCCGCCGATTGGAGTGGATCTGTGGTCTCGGCGGAGCAATTGAAGACCCACAGGCTCTCAGGTTTGATCCCCTCTAGTGCTCAAGCTCGGGCCCCAGGGGATGAGATCGTTCCCTCTCCCGCTAAGGATGAAGTAGTTGTCTTCGTGGAGCACCTATTCCGCGGCTTTTCTCCCCCCGGCGATATTTTCTTCCGCTAGCTCCTCGAGCTTTACGAGCTGCGGATTCACGATCTTGCTCCTAACTCCATCCTCACACTTTCTAATTTCGTCGTTCTCTGTGAGGACTACCTCCAGATTAAACCTGACATCAACCTCTGGCTCGAGCTCTTCTATTGCAACCCTCAACCCGAGACCTCTGGGGGCCCTCTTCTCCAATGTGGCGCCGTCGCCCTTCAACGGCGCCTCAACTCCGTCTTCCCTAAGCCAGTTTTCCCAAATCGCATCAAAGACTGGCAAAGAACTTTCTTTTATTGCAAGGACACTTCCCCTGCAAATGAACCTAAGCTTCCCTTGTTCTCTGAGGAACGCCTCCGGGCGACTCCTCTGATGAAAGCCAGGTGCCCAGAGGCCGACCGGCCAAGGGTCGAGTCTCTGATCACTCGCATCCGGGCCCTCTTGTCCCACAATTTGGAAAATAGGGATTTGGTCCGTTGCTGGACAACTTGGAGAATCCAGCCGCTGAGTCCTAGGACTCGTCTGATCTGCTCATATACCAGATGCGCTGGTGATGACCTCCGGGTTACAGAGCAGTTGTCTGATGGACCCGAACTTGGTCGACTCATCAAGAAGTTAACTGGGAAACCGGTGAAGGATCAAGCTCATTTCGGGCTCCAACCCTTCTGCTCGACCAACCCAGCTCCAGATGTAAGTATTACTCTCTACTTTATTTCAACCTTGACTTCACTTGTATTGCTTGCTGACTCATGTTTACTAACTCTCTTGCAGCTCACCGACTCCTTCTGGAAGCCGGCCTCTGGAGCTGGTTCTAAGAATAAAGCTGAAGCTGAGGCTGAGGCTGAAGAAGAAATTCCTGCCACAGATCAAACCGCTGCGGCAGATGACGCTGATGATGCAGATGAGGAGTCCTCCCAGGAGGCTCCTGCTGATGATGGTGCTGCCGATGAGGAGTCCTCGCCAGAGGCTCCAACTAAGAATGCTGATGAAGAGGAGTCCTCTCAAGAGGCTCCCATTGTGGAAGAAACCGACGATGACGAGTCCTCTCCGGAGGCTCCAACTACTAGGCAAACTGATACTGCCTCTGCTGCTGCTCAATCATCTCCATCTGCAGAGTCCTCTGCTAGGAGTCATTCCTCGTCCTCTCCAGCCTCAAACAATAATGGCTCTCGAGAGGCTGTTCCCAAGGTACCACTCTCACGAGTCCTTGGGTCCTCTCGCTCCCCCACTAAGCCTGAAGAGCAAATGCAGAGTGTTATCGCCGCTAGGAAGAGGAAGCTACGTTCCGATGGGCCTGCAGATGCTCCTGAGCCTCTGCCAGTCTCACACCAACGGAAATCGACCTCTCCTCCCCAAAAGGACGACTCTTACAGCTCTGGTTTGTCAATGCCTTCTTCAAACTCTCAGACCGCCTTGGACCTGGAGACCAATATTGGGTAAGACTCTTTTGTCTCTGTACTTGCAACTGTATGACTTCTGATCTTTCTTTTCACTAGGTTTATTGATTTCTGTCTCTGAATATTTCAGGGCTCGGCCTTGTGCCAAGGTGACAAAGCTCCCTGGCATGGCTGATGTCTCCTCTGGGCGTGGACCTGTCCCTCCATCGACTTCTCAGACAACCAGTACGAGGACAGGTCCCTCCATCGCTGCATCAGCTGGCGCAGCCACGACTCCTACCATTCCCGAGTCCTCTTCAAAGGCTCGAGCGGCGACTCCAACAACAGTCCAGCCCAGCTCTGGTGCTGCGACTCCTGATTCTGCACCTCCAGTTCAACCGGCTCCTGTCAAGCCGACTCCTGCAGCCTCTCCCTCAATCAAGATCAAGTCATCTACTGACTACAGTCGACTTCGGGTGGCAGATAACATGTCATTTTCCGAGGCCTATGCTGAAGCAGTCGACTTGAACGATCAAGCTGCTAGGCTGAAGGACGACGAGCAAGCGGCTCTTAGGTCTCTTCACATGGTTCATGAAGTAAGCTTTTCTGACTTCTCCTTTCATGCTTTCTGGCATAATCCTATCTCAGTAGTCCCCAAGCACCTGTCTGTGGTGACTTGTGACTAGGATAGGTGCTTTGATTTGATACTGAACTCAATTGCTATATGGAAAAAAATTTACACACTGTAGCCCCCAAGCACTGAGTCCTTAGCTCTACTAGGGCTCGGGGCTGATAATTTACTGTCTGTCGGGTCCTTAGACCAAAAAACTTTCGCACGAGTAGCCCCCAAGCGCCGAGTTGTCAGCCTGCGACGACTTGGAGCTACCAATATATATTGCTCACTGACACCTTACTTGAAGAAAAATTTCTGTTCTGCGAGTAGCCCCCAAGCGCCAAGTTGCTAACTTGTGGCGACTTGGAGCTGCAAATATGTCCACTCTACTCATAATTAACTTGATGGAAAATTCTGATCTGCCAGTAGCCCCCAAGCGCCAAGTTGCTAACTTGTGGCGACTTGGAGCTTATGACTTGTCGATTATGACTCATGCTTGCTTTTCTGATAGAAAGAATTGACTCCTGAGTAGCCCCCAAGCGCCAAGTTGTTAACTTGTGACGACTTGGAGCTCATGAGTTCTTTATGTAACTTGTGGAGCTCACTTGTACTTTATGACTTGTAATTGCAGTGCATTGTCTCCAAGATGAAGAGAGATATGAAAGAACTTGAGGACCAGGCAGCTGCCAGTGCCAGATCTGCCATGGCCGAAAAAGAACACTCCCTTCAGCTTGAGAAGGATCTGAAGGCCTTAGCTGCTCAACTGGAGCAGGTGAAAAAAGAGTCGGCTGAGGCCAAAAAGATTGCCCAGAAGGCACACAACGACCTGAAAGCTGTGTTCGACACTTGCAAGAAGGTCATTGGTGCAATGTGTCAGCATATATTTGGTGAGTTTATGACTTTTGCTTGCTTCCTTTTGCACCTTTCTGAATTGCTTTTCAACTGACAATGACTCCTTGATTTCCTTTCTGCAGGGGCTGACTCCCCAAAGCTTAAATTGCCAACAAGCAAGCAACTGTCTGAGATGCTTGATTACTGTCACGGGCTACAAGAGGGAGCCCGTTCTGTGGTCAAGTATTTGAATCATAAAGGCAAGTGCCCCAAAGAGCCTGAACGTCTGGTGGACGAGTTGTCCCGAGCACCAGGCTATGTACGTCTGTGGAAACAATCTTCCATGAGGAGATCTGCCATCAGGATCCTGGCCTTAGCCCACAGCTACTATCCCACTGTTCTTGAGCCAGCAATGCTTACAATGGGGAAGCCTGAGCAGCATGAGGATGGCAAACCTTTTACTCAGAATGATTTCATAGCCGAAGAAAAGCTGGTGCGGCCGTATGCTTGTGAGATTGCGAATAAGATGGACCCTGAGGTATGGGTTCATCATTATGATTTGGAGAACAAGAGAGTTACTCCAGTAACTCCTGAGATAGTAAATTTTGGCCGCCCATCACAGGACCCATCTGGTGTATTCTCTGCCTCTGCCGGTCCGAGTTCCTCGTCACTGGCGGCTCCTGTTCCAAGTGCTGAGCCTACCCTGAAGACTCCTGCTGCGCCCACTCCTTCTAGAGCTGTCTCTGGAGACGCTCAGAAACAAGCAGATCTTGCTAAGCATATGAAGAGTCCCAAGGGTACTGGATTTCAAACGAAGAGAGTCGCCACCAAGCCTCCATTGAAGCCGGCTCCTTCTTCCGCTGCTCAAGCACAAGGCAAATCTCCTGCTAAAAAGGGCTCCTCGACTTCGGCTGTTCAATCAAAGGACAAGTCATCTGCTGAGAAGGACTCCTCGACTCTGGCGAAGGAGTCGGCTCCTCTAGAAGACAACCCTCTGAATGACTTTTGATTATTATGTAATGCTGTGTTACTATTGAAACTTTGTAATCATGCTCTACTGGTGCTTTTTAAACTATTGAGCTTGTTTAGCTCTTTTGAGTTGTAAAGATGCACTACTGGTGCTTTAAATAATTGAGCTTGTTTAGCTATTTAAAATTTGTGCCAATCGGCTTGGTTCTTATAACCCGTCTAGTTTTTCACTGATGAATAAGTAGGCCCTGCATGACTTCTCTTACAGTTTATGCTGACAGGTTCTTAACTCATATGTTCCTTAGGATCCATAAGAGAGAGAAACAAGTCATGCCTGTAGATAGATCATATTGTGCAGGATGACTTACCAGCGAGAAAACTAGGAAAATTTGGCTACTGTGCCGGGTCCAAGAGTTTAAGCTTAACTTTTTTCACTGAAAAGCAAGCCCCCAAGAACCTGATGATCAAAATTTAAAGAACAAAGCGCACTCACTGGGTGTCTCGACTAAAGGACTCATGTTCACAAAAGCCGGCTTTATTTCATTTGATCATAATAATTCGATTACATCTAGGCATGGCTCACTGGGCTCATTGCCTTTCAACTCATGAATCTATTACAACTTAAGTATAATATGGACGTAGCTGAGCTATGTTCCAAGGCCTCTTTGCCTCTGCATAAGCATCTAGAGTATGAGCTGTGTCAGCTCCTTTGCCTACACTTGCCGGCTCTCGCACATCCATTAGATAGTACGATCCGTTGTTCAGATTCTTGCTTATGACGAACGGTCCTTCCCATGGTGGCGATAACTTGTGCATCCCTTCCTTACTCTGGACAAGGCGAAGCACTAAGTCTCCTTCCTGGAAAGTCCTGGTTTTGACTCTGCGTGCGTGATATCGCCGCAGGTCCTGCTGATAAACTGCTGATCTCTCAAGGGCTAGCTCCCTTGCTTCTTCAAGTCCATCGACCGAGTCCTGGTGGGCGAGTTCGTTTTCTGTCTCGACATAATTGGCGACTCGTGGCGAGTCATGCAACAAGTCGCTTGGCAAGACAGCTTCTGCTCCATACACCATGAAGAAAGGTGTGAAGCCAGTAGATCTGTTAGGAGTCGTCCTGATGCTCCAAAGCACTGCTGGTAACTCCTCAACCCAAGACCCGGCGGCTCTTAGCAAAGGGACTCGGAGCCGGGGTTTAATTTCCTTCAGCAACTCCTGATTTGCCCTCTCTGCTTGTCCATTGGACTGTGGATGTGCTACTGCTGGACCTGGCATCTTGAGCTTCAAGTACACATAACATGGCCTGGCCATAAACTTAAAATATGCAGGTCGACCAAAAAGAGCATGATATGGGCTCTTAAGGTCCACTACCTCAAAGGGCATAATCTCTGAACGAAAATTCTCCACTGTGCCAAAGGCAACCTCAAGATAAATCTTACCAATGGGCTTGGCCGACTTCCCTGGTACTATTCCATGGAAAACTGTCTCTGTTGGAATTAGCTGTCTATCTTGCAGCTGCATCCTCTTGAATGTGTCGTAATATAAGATGTTGATACTGCTTCCACCATCCATAAGCACTTTGTTCAATGTATAGCCCCCAACTTGAGGTGCCACTACCAAGGCTAGCTGCCCTGGCTCGTCAACTCTTGGAGGATGATCTGCCCGACTCCATGTGATGGTTTGCTCTGACCACCTGAGCCACTGTGGAAGGGCCGGCTCTACTGCATTAACTGCTCTGACTTTCAACTTTTGGAACGCTTGGACGTACTAGTTGTGAAGACATGGTAGCTGCCGCGACTCGGGTTGTGCTGCCGAGTTGTGACATAATACTGACCATTGCCATCATTGAGCTGCTTCGGGTTCTGCTGGAACCCGCCCTGCTGATTACCTCCTCCTTGAGGTTGGTTTGGGTTATTGCCGGCTCCTCCACCGTTATTGCCGGGTTGCGAATACTCATTGCCATCTCCATCGCGTAACTGCAATTTCTCTCCATCGCCATTAACACTGAAACTGGTGGGAGTCCTTGTGAGGAGTTAATGATCTCTGAGACTCGCTTCATCCAGTGCCTTGCTGACTCGCCCTTCCTCTGGACACACCGCTCCAGGTCCTCGATGGTGCTGAGTTTCTTGCATGTGACTTGGAAGTTCTGAATAAAAGCCGCCTTCAATTGCTCCCAAGAGTTGATTGACCTAGGAGGCAAGTTGCGCATCCACACCTTGGCTGCTCCCTCCATCATAAGATACATGAACTTGGCACACAGATTACCTGTAGCGTTGCGAATACTCATTGCCATCTCGTATGTACCCAACCAAGAGGTCGGGTCCATGTTGGGCTCATAGTTTGGAACCTTGCGCGGCTCCTTGAAACTGCTAGGGAAGGACTCGGACCTGATGGCATCGGACAAACACTCTGGTCCTGTTAATGCTGGGGACGCACCAGGAGAAGTCACCTCCTCGTGCACCCGGGTTGGCTGAGGCGGGTTAACTGCACCCACTAACGCTCTGTCCCTCTCTGCCTCCCGAGCTCTTGCTGCTTCTCTCTCTCGTCGTTGCCTTGCTTCATCAACCACTAGCTGAGCTTGTGAAGCGGTTGGTATGTTTGCACGATTCCTCACTAGTTCACGACGCCTTGCACTTGTAGAGTTTGCCGGGTTGGACTCGCCGTGCCGACTCCTCGTACCTGAGTTAAAGGGTGTTGAATGTAGCCTACTTGCATCTGGAAAGTTGGATATAAAGCTTGCTGAGTTAAAGCTGTCTTCAGCAGCTCGATAGCATCACGAGTCTCCTGACCCGCTGGTCCCTCTGGTACCAAGATCGCC